>JAOVVB010246489.1:0-21041 GCA_028570985.1 Heterobranchus longifilis | reverse complement strand
CTGCTCATTTCACTCATGATATGTCTTGTAGCAAATAAAAAAACACCATATAGACATGTTAACATGGTTAAAAACTTGCTTTTTAAAATCATGTCACACTCTGGGACAGTTTTACAGGATTTATTAGAATTATGACAACAACAACAACAATTAAAATACTTTAAAGCACTCTTTTGAGAATTAAAAAAAAACACTGTACAATAATATAGTATCTTCTGTTGATGTAAAATATTATGTTAATAAATATGTTGCTCACATTTTAGATGATAATAAACTACTGAGAAAGATGCTGATTATTTACAGTTTTGACTTCTGCTTGATGCGAGAGACAAAAGCATAATTATATGTTTTTCTTAAGTTAAAAATCCCCAAACAGACAAAGAAAAAGGTGATAAACATGCATAACCCTGCATTTACTGTATAATCACATAGTTGAAAATACTTTATGGTTTCAATATTACAATTAATTAAAGTTCTAATGGAAATGAGACAAAATATCCGATCATCTCAGCAGTATAATACAGCTAAGCATTGTTACTAAGGAGCCATGAGATCCTACAGGATATACTACTGTGTATTGTATAATCCGTATTACACACATTTTGTGTAGGTCTTTGTTAGTGTTAGTGTTTGTTGTCTACATGCCCACAGTGTGTACAGTGTTTGTCTCTATGTTGCCCTTATTGCCAAAAGCATGCTAACTTTACATTATGAGAGTGTGTGTGTGTGTGTGTGTGTGTGTGTGTGTGTGTGTGTGTGTGAGCATCAGGTGTGTCTCTTCATGTGCAGAGCCAGGTGGTCGGAGCGGGAGAAGGCCCTCTGACACAGCAGACACTCGTAGGGTTTTAGGCCCGTGTGTTTGCGGTAGTGACGCGTCAGCTCATCTGAGCGGGCAAATTTCCAGCTGCAGCCCTCCCATGAACAGTGGTAAGGCTTTTCTCCTGAAGATTAAACAATAAAACAGATGGTAATCACCAAACAAATAGACAAAATCATATGAAAAAAACAAACAAACAATATCTCAGTTTTTTTCCTAAATCAAGTTTTTTTTTTAAATGTCCAATCCAGGAAATATCAATCAAACTGGTGTTTGGTTGTTTTGGTAATATATCTCAAAATATTTACATTTTCATGAATCACGTTTTTATTTTTTTAAATTATGCACTCAAGGGAATATTACGGAAGATGATTAGGGCCACGTGTGAAAAATACATTTGAGTTCTGAGTTATTTCTGACAGAATAAATAATAATCATAATAATTTATATTATTATTATTATTATTATTATTATTATTATTATTATTATTATTATTATTATTAATATTATTATTAATAATAATAATAATAATAAAGAACTTTACATAAAAACAATGACAGCAAAAGTAAAAGCAATAAATATACCAACTATAAAGAACAATACAACTAACTTTATTCTCACAATTCTGACTATAAACTCAGTGGCCGGTTGCACAAAACACCTTCAGTTAAGATTTTCCTTCAAGTCTGAGTGAAAGTTTCTTTAAAATAAAATCAGCCAAACACCCTTGAATCATCTCCTTAAGGCTTCCTTAAAATGTTCACTTAAGTATTTAAGCTTTTCTCCTTATCTTGGTCTTATATTCCTTAAAGTTAGTTAAACCATTGCACAAAAGACCTTAGCAACCAAAGTAAGGAAAAAATCTGTGCAACACCCTGAAGTCAGTCCCTCAGCTGAGGAGAAATTAAGAATTAAGTGTCATATAGGAGAAAACTTAAAGTGTTTTGTGCAACCAGCCACAGAACTCAAATACATTTTTCACGTGTCCCTAATCCTCTTTCATAGAATATCAATCAAAACTGGTGTTGGTTCAATCATTTTAAGAATGGCTTTTATCTGTTTTTACAAATGAACTTCATATCTTGAGACTAATTGTGACAGATGTTAAATTGGGAGTACGGTACCTGTGTGGGTGCGCAGGTGAGCCTTGAGGTGTGAGCTCTTGGTGTAGGTCTTGCTGCAGCCCGGGTACTCGCAGCTGTGGATGGCGGGCCTTTTTTTCCCTGTAGGCTTTCGACCGCGCTTCCCCTCCACCCCACCAGGGGGCAGCTGTGGTCCGACCAGCAGGGACTGCTGGTGGAGGGGCAGGTGACTAGAGGCCTGGCTGTGAGCGTAGTCACAGAAGAGGTTGGCGTTGTTGTTGTGGTTAAAGTGTGGCACGTAGCTGTAGTGTCGGGGGTCAGGGGTCACAGACTGAGGTGCTATGAACCTGCTGTCGGCGTAGGTCACCATGGAGGGGTGCTGCTGGGGATAGTAAGGGTTAAAGTCCCATGATGAGACTTTAGTGAGGTTTCCTCTGCTGTGCCTCCCAACACTGCCTCCCGCAGGGAAACCAAACTGATCTACATTACTGGGAAATGAAGTCCGAACTGTTTGGTCGTCATTATAACCATACAGCTCTGGCTGGACCGTCGTGGTGGTTTCAGCGGGGGACAGGAGCTCCGTCATGAGGCAGCCAGTGTTCATCTGCAGATGCTCCTGTCCTCCTGGTTGGTCCTTAAACATGGCCGGCTCTTGGTACGCTGTGTTCGGGTCTAACTGCGGGAGCCGGTGATCGCTGTTGTCCAGAGAGGGGTTGAGGTCAGGCGACGGGCTGCTCCAGTCAGACATCAGGAACTCAATGTCCCAGGATGCCTGGCTGTCATCGTCCAGGAGCTCCTCTGTCATTTGTTGAGAGACCTGCAGCTGCTCAGCGCTGCTCGGTGACCGTTTGTTGCAGAGGGAGTCCAGAGGGAGAGAGTCGCCCTCAGACTTCCACACCTAGATGGTGTTGGAGAGCATTGAGAAGTAATGACCGTCAAGAAATTTTTTTACATCGGAGATTCAAAGGATAGGTTCACATTTTTAAAAATGTTTGTCTGAAAACAATACCAGCATGTCCTTCTGTACATTGAAAGTGTTATTAGTTGCTGTAATTCTTCCTTCTGTCCATACCACGGATGTATAGTAAAACCTGGAGACAGCGATCGAGGCGGAGCTCCGCTCATTTCTATGAAAGCTGCTCAGTGGCACATGAAGTCAAAAAAGCTCAACTGCCGCCTCAAAAAATCCCTGGATGAACGACGCTGTTTCCACATTATGTGGTCCACAGAGCAGGTGCACTAGTGACTTCCGCCGACGGAGCCGGCTACATCCGGTTTAGCGCTCCAGCTAACTTGAATGGGAATTAAATAATTCAATTTTACGGCTTTTCTAGACTTTCCAAATGTTATCAAACCAAATTATGTAATACTGATAGTGAAAAGAGTAATTTTGCAGGGGTTGTGATGCTGAAAAAAAAAAAATCCACGGATTTATAGACATCTCTTTTGCCATGTAAGTCAATGGGAAAAAGTATTTTTGGGCCCAATGGCATCACATGACAGCCGCGATAGTTGCAGTACCACCGTTTGGCCACTATGTCAAATTGGCTTCAACTGTCGGCACACTTCCTCAGGGTGGCTGTTAAGAGATCAGCTGCAGCCAGCCCAGGTGCCAGAATAAAATGTTGGCATATGTTTCTGCAAACCACAGATATGTTACATTTGTACATTTCAATACTTTCTAAAGTGACGTTCAGATCACAACATGTGTATGAGCTGAGTTTCTCATCAGGAGGTGGAGGTGATGGTGGATGGAGCAAAACTTTGAGATGGCTGCCAAGCAGCAGACCAAACAAACAAGTTACATTATATGGGGTGTCACAATTTCAATTCTAAATTGAAAATTCATCGAAATGAGCTTTCAATTTCTATTACTGAAATCAAAAGCAGGATCTGCGATTTAAATTAATATTTAAATTTGACCATATGTGGCTTAGTGTGGTAGATTCAAAAATAAATACTACACTTGATACCACGTAGCCTGTCTTTTAAAAGAAGAATTTAAACATGTAAATGTCAGTTGTCGTAAAACCAACGATCCGTTGATCTTTAGGAATCAAGACTCGATAGACTAACGATGACATAGCCGTCGGTGCTGGGAAAAAAATAAGTTTAAATCGGAAACTGAATCAAATCGTGACTCCCCTATTATAACCATTTTAAGAAGAAAAATATTTGTGGTCAGGATGAATAACTCTTTCTATGTGCACGTCAGATCCTCCAAACAGTCATTGAATCAGCACATAACATTTCCCTGCAGATCTTTTTCAGATTATGAGTCACAAGTATTTTTACATTACATTAGCAGATGCTTTTATCGAAAGCAACTTACAGTAAGTTCAGCCTCCATATTTGTCTCTATATTCATATGGGACAAATCACAAGAGCTGCACAATAGATGGTTTTTTTTCGTCATCGCGATATCAACTTGCTCAATAAACACATCGCAAAAGACTGCGATACATCGCAAAAAACACTCAGGGATTTTTAGAGTTAGCTAAAAGAAAGTATTAGTAGAAAACTGCACTTTAAACTGTCTTTTTTTTTTTTTTATGGTCCCTTTTGTATTAAGTTCAATAAAAGAATGTTGTAAATAATTTCCTTTCTTTTTTTAATTCAACAAGCAGTTTGTTGTATTTTAGCAGTATATACTGAAAGCAGCAGAACTGAGTATACTTTATTATCTGTTTATTTATTGCATTCAATATCGTTATATCGCATATTTTCCTCATATCGTGCAGCTCTATTCAGCATTACAGTGCAAGACTGACACATTTATCAATTCAATATGAAGTTAAATAATGAATAAATGATCTGTGGAATGTACAAATAACCAGCACAATGATGTACAACAGGTATGTCTAGACACTACTCAAGTTTTTTGTGTGTAGAAGTGAACCTGATACTTACTTTCATACTGTCAGTGGACTGAGCGAGGCTGGAGAAGGAGCTGAAGGAAGGGAGCACGGCCTGTGTAACAGCCATCAAGCACTCTGATATGATGCCGGTTGTCAGTGGCAGCACCAAAACTGAAGTTTCTCTCCTTTTTTTTTTTTTTTGCTTTTTTATTCTTTACATGCCCATCTTAAGCTCAGCTAACAGAAAGTCAAACCTCAGTTTACCAGGCCACTCATCCCAGTTACAGTCCGCTCAGTGCTGAAAGGCCGCAGAAACAAGTTCTTAGAGCTGCCTCCTTTTCTCCATTCCTCCTCTGCTATCTCTCCCTCCTCTCTCTTGTCTATCTCTGTCAGCTGCAAGTTTAACTTCAAATCTCTCTTTTTCATGAAGGTTTTAACCGTTAGGAGGTGGAGCGTAAGTGTGACTTATACTTTGCTGGCCCCCCTTTTTTTCTTTTTTTTTTTATCCCTAAAGATTGTTCATTTACAATCACTAAGAAACTATCTCACCTCAACTCATTGTCTTCCTGTTCTGTGGGATTCAGAGCAAAAAGTCAACTCTGGAAAAAACTGGTGAGCACGGAGCATCATGTCACCAAGAAATGCATCATTCTTATCCAGACCAATGTCTAATGCTCAGAGCAAAGCCTAAATTATCTTTTCATTGTTTAAGTACTTTACTGACTCAGTTTCCTCAATATCTTAAGATGAGCAGCAACACCTTTAAAGATAAGATACAACTTTATTAATCCAGAAGGAAATTGTCATTCCAGAATTGAAAGAAAAGTGAAAAAAAATTGCAAACATGTATGTGTAAAAATAAAACAATTGCAATACAGTTATAGAGCCTATAGAATAATAAAATAAATAAGTAAGTAAGCAAAGGATAAATGTAGCATTGTGCATAATATTGAAAAAAGTGGAAGTGATATTATAAGTAAGTATTGTACATGATATTGATGTTATAAGTAAGTATTACCAGTAATATTGATATTATAAGTAAGTATTACCAGTAATATTGTACATGATATTGATATTATAAAGGGAAATAAGCTTTAATCTTTGCTGAAACTTGTGGACTAAGCTGCTTTTAAAGTGGCGTTTTACAAGTAAGTTAGTTCATCAGCAATTATTAAGAACAAATTTTAAAAAGGAGCTCAAACTAATTTGTACAAATGATTATGCATGTAGCTGTAATGTTGTAATAGAAAATCTCATAATTATGAGGATTCAAACAATAATTGTGTGTGTGTGTGTGTGTGTGTGTTTTTTTTAAAAATACACTGCAAATAATGATTGCTGTATTTTTTAATGTCCTCACTTTGACAGCTACTGTAGTAAATATACATTAAGGAACATATCCTTACATAATGAAAGATAAAATAAAAAACAATTTATAATATAATAAAATTAGAAAATTAAAATAGGACAAAATACATTTTAAATATATAGAAAATTGTATGTATGTGACACAGATCTGCCACATTTTCACTCAGACTTTATAAACTAAACCAAACAACCCAATGAAGGCTCTTCTGAGACACAGCGTTAAACTCAATCATAGTAGGCCTATATATATTTATTTTTTTAAATTAAGAAAAAAAAAATTAAATAAAAAAGGGTGACATTTGACTTGTAATTCCTCGATGATGAAACAAGAAATTAATAGCAATAATCAATTGAATCATTCTAGGGATGGAAAAATAAAAAAAATATATATCAGGATAATTACAAGAAAAACAAATTAAAAGCAACAGAAAACACCATCTAAATGCCACTACTAAATGTAATAGAATTTTTATGCAAAATCACCCCCCCCCCCCTAACACTGCAGTGCATGTACATGTGCATGTGTGATATTTTTCATTCACAAGTAAGCTTGACTATCAGATGTCTGGCCACTATCTAATGAAGCATGCTTTGGCACAGAGTGTGTTGGTGCATGTCCCGTGAAGTATGTGCACATTTCATGTTAATATGGTGTGTGGGCCATTTATAATAACACAAAGATATCTCAGTAATTGTGTGTGATCTTTTAGTACAGAGCTACTTACAGACAGTCAACATACATACATGATACAAATAAATAAATAGCAAACAGGTGAGGTTGGTATAGGTCATAAACAAGCACTCATGATTCAGTTTTTAAGCCTGCGATTAAAACATCACCCCCTTTGTTGGGCTTCCACTGTTTTAAGTTTGGATTATATTTCTATTGTTCTAACACACACACACACACACACACACACACAGACAGGTCTGTGTCTGTCTTCTCTGTGAGGACACGCAGCTCTGACTTCTGAGAAGACCTGTGTGTGAAAGGTGATTATGTTCTGGCTGCTGTTTATCTGTCGACGCGGGGGCAGAGGCAGGCTGCTGTCTCCTCACAGATAATGCACTCCTGACTTCTGCTGATCCCTGATGACGAGCCCACCACTGATAAAGACTCTCTGTCCCTCAGACCGACGACGACACAACACTTCCACTACACAGGCCAAAAACTGACTGTGGCCTTACACACATTACACATCAGCTATAGTTTGTTTGTTGACTAACCTGTGTGAGTATGATTTTATCAAAAGACACAAAAAAAAGATGATGTGTGCTTTATGTGGCTATATGGTACTCTATATAATTTAGGAATTGATAAATATCAACTAAATATACATATAGGCCTAGGCTATAAGCTACCCTGACATGCTTATAAAATACTTTGGAAAACATGAAATAAAACATGAAAATAATTGCGATTTTGGCATACAGAGCCTCCCGCAGGGATTTTGATCACTTTTCTGTATATTGAGTGTTTCTTTTATTTAAATTCTTAATGTGATCTTTCTTTTAATATTAATTTTGGGCTTAGTGAAGTGATATTAATTTATGACGAGGGGAAAGTGAACGTTTGTAGCAGCAAGGTAAGGAGAAACATTACAGTAATAGTATTAATATATAATATGCAATATATTAATATTGCATTTTGTTTTTTAGTTCATATCTCCAGACTAAAAATACAATTTTAATAATATGAACCTGGCTTTGAAAAATAACCTTTAAGAAGAAGAAGAAGAAGAAGAAGAAGAAGAAGAAGAAGATATTTTGTTAATTCATTTTCAGTTCTTTCTTCTTTTTTTTTGCACATTATCAATATTAGTCCATGCTATTAACTGAAGGAAGTCTCAACAACACAAACAAGACAAAATCTGTCTCCATCTAGTGGCCATATGTTGTCCATGCGGCTTTAGAAAAATGATAAATGGTGAATTAAAAAAAAAAAAAAAAGAAAGAAAGAAAGAGAGAGAGAGAGAGAGAGAGAGAGAGAGAGAGAGAGAGAGAATGAAAGAACGTTGCAGCAAAACATTCAATGTTTAGAATATGTTGGCGTAACAATGAAAATTGTTTAGAAAAACATAGCAAGGCAAGTTAGAAAACTCGGATGATTGTGCTGCTGTTGCACGGAAGTGCTTGTAGCTACTTGGTTGCTATAGCAACAGGCAGACGCTGCTATTTACAAACAAAATTAGCTAACTAACGCTAGCTAAGTGTTCATGAAGGACTTGTGATAAGAAAAGAAGTGCTGGAGTAAGTTCTTTTAATTTTTCTTAAGTCATATCCTTTCTTTCCATATGTTTATTTCATGTAGTACAGTCAAGTTCTTACCCTTCTGACATTCAAATGTTATTGTTAGCCTAGCCTAGCCTAGCCTAGCAGCTAACGCTAGTTAATGTAAACACAATTTAGCTAAGCTACATTGTGGCCATTTCCGCGATTTTGAAGTCAAAAATGGAATTGATTATTTTTGTACAGTTTCCAATTATTTTGTATTTCACATAATATTAAATCCAGTAGTCTACGTGTTATTTGTATGTTGGCCTTACAGCTGTGACTGAGAAAATCTCCTCATATCCCATTTAAATCAGTATAGCTGCTGTCCATAAGCACTAGTTCTTTTACTTAAGTAAAAATAGTAATAACACAGCGTAGAAATACCCTGTTACAAGTAAAAGTCCTTCATTGAACATTTTACTTAAGTAAAAGTACATAAGTATTAGCCTCAAAATATACTTAAAGTACCAAAAGTAAAAGTACTCATAATGCAGAATGGCCCATTTCAGAATGATACACACTATATTATTGGATTATATTTATTGACACATTAATATGTTGTAGCTGGTAAATGTGGAGCTAGGTTGACTTTACTGCCAGGTAACTTAATCTATAATAATATATAGGATCTATTCTCCATTATTCTCTATACTATTAAACTACCCAACAGTATATTTAAGTACAGTTGAAATAATTAGTCAGATAATTAATTGGCAACTATTTTGATTAAGTCATTTTTTATACTAAAACATTTCACGGTTCCAGCTTTACAAATGTGAAGATTTGCTGCTTTTTATTTTCATTATTTTTTAATAATTTAGAGTTTTTCTACATTCAGTACTTTTACTTTTAATACTTAAAATACATTGTCCTGGTTGTACTTACATACTTTTATTTAGTAACATTTTGCAGGACTTGTAACAGAGTACTTTTACTTTTACTTTTTACACGTGCGTGTGTGTGTGCGTGTGTAGATGGAGGCCTCCTCACAGAGTAGAGATGGAGGAGGACTATGGAACAACCCCAGAGCTACCCAGTACAGCAAGGAGACCCAGGATATGCTGAGATGTGAGATTGTTTACATTCTAGTGTTGATGGTTAGGTGTGAATGGGAAACACACACATAGGAGTTGACAGTGTGTGTGCACTTATCATTGTGTCGGCGTATGCTTTGAAATTTGAATCATTTTCTCTCCCGGTGCTCAGTAATGATGCAGGAATCAAGACTCACCAACTTCCAGAGAAAACAGATCAACGAATGCCTCAAGAGTAAGTTTGAGACCTTTGGGTGAGAAGTGATATTTATGTGTAGTACTGTATTATACGCAGACATAAAGTATACATTTTATATATTGTTACAAATATTTTAATGTGATAAAGTGTCATATTGTGACTCAAAGATAATATGATAATAGGGGCTCTGAAACTGCTTTTTGAAACACTTCACATTACTACATTTTGTACTGCCGCATTAAAAAATTTTACTCCCCCCCCCCCCCAGATGGAACAGCTTTACCACTGACCTCTGACCCCACATCACCAGCTTCTCCCGCTCAGCCTAAAACCAGTAAATCTGTCCAGAAACGTCTGCCATGGAAGCCTCAGAAACGCAGCGCTGAATCTTGTCGCTCTGGGAACAGCTACGTCAGAGAAAAGTTTCATCCTGGTCCTATCAGTATGTTTTTAAGGCCGACACTGTTATTAATCCTGCATTTAGATGTTTTGGCAGGCCTGTATTGCAAACAATTGCATTATAGGTCATTCATCACTAAATTTGGTTGACCTTTTTTGTTTTTTTATATGCATCCTGACAAACATTCAGTCACTCGCTTTTTCTCCGTTTCACTTTCCTAGGAGACTTAGAGAAAGAGAAGAGGAGGCTTCAGAATATATTGGCAACGGGAGAAGAGCCCACAGCTGCATCTTCCCAAAATATTCGGAACCGAGGAGTGGCGGAGCAGAAAGACCGGTTTCAGGAAGGTGAGGCTGATGATGTACAAGAGTTACAGAGAGGAAATGTCCCCATTACAACAGGAACAGAAACACACCACATTTGAATGAAGTTGTTGGTCTATTTCTATTCATGTCAGCCTAAATTAAACTCTGCTCTGCTACTCTGCTTGACTAAATATATCCAGCAGCCTTTAAATGAGTCTAATAATAACTTGTTTCTTTTGTAGTTATGGATGAGATAGAGGAGAGAAGACAGTTTCTGGCAGACATGGCCTCTCTGGGTCAGGACAAGCAGTACATCAACATCATCAACGCTGAGATATCGCAGGTAAACAAACATTATTGGCTGTATTATGCTGTCATGGGTTTTGAGAAATCTTTTGTTAACATAGGTGTTTTAACTTCACTGATTTGTATATTTAGTGTGATGTTCTTTTAAACAATATAATAAGATACTGGCAAAGATAGAAATATAAATAGATCCTTAAAGGTCCCATATTGTAAGAAGTTAGTCTTTTCTTAATCATAAAGCAGGTCTAAGTGCTATATAAATACTGTGAAAATATCAAAATGCTCAATCCACGGAGAAATGCACACAGCCATTATTCAGAAATTGTGACTTTAGATGTCCGTAAGGTTGTGATGTCACGCACGCACGCACGCACGCACACCTCCTACATAGATAGAAAGTGTTGCTAGATACAAAAGACCTGAAAACACTGACCAATCAGAGCAGACTGAGCTTTTTCGGGAGGGGGGCTTAAAGAGACGGGCACTAAAACTGAGCATTTCAGACAGAGGGTGAATACGGGTATATTCAGACAGACAGTATGAGAAAAAGAAAGTGTTTTTAACATTAAAGTGTGTAAACATGTTCTAGTAGAAACCCAAAATACAAGTATGCACCTGGGAATGAGCAGAATATGGGACCTTTAAAACAGCATTAGTGCCAATCTGTATTCAGGCATTTAGGTTCAGGCATCAGACAGGAAAAAAAAAAAAAAAAAAAAGATTTATTCTGTCTGAAACTGCGATTGCACTTAAACCTGTGCTGCGTCACGATAACAGAGGATCCGAGAACTGCAGGTGTTGGACAAGGCCCGCAGTCCCAAGGACGCAATGACATCAGAGACTGCAGAGAACAGAGAGAAGACTCACTGCCACTGACTGAACATGCGGAAATTACTTGGAAATCAGGAGCAAGCAATATAACCTCCCTCAGAATGAGTTACATGATGAGTAGTGATGTCAGAGGTTACAGCTGCTGCACTGTGCTTCATCTATATAAACAGTTTGTGTGTGACAGCACAGCAGTGAAGACAAAACTGTGATGTCTGGCTGAGAAAGCATTAAACTTACAAGAAACATGAACGGCTTGCATTAAGTTATTTTATTCCTGCCTTCCAGTGTCAGTATTTTTGTATAATCCTGCTGCTGTTTTAGGACAACATATAGAAATGTGGCGCTACAGAAGCCCTTGGTTTCAGCCGGACAGGAGGACAGGCACAGAGCAGAAACACAGACACGACACAGATTACCATTTAAAATGGAGGACAAATAGACAGGAACAGAATGAGTAAACATACCGACATTTACATTAGCTCCAACAAATGACGCTCATCCACAATTAAATAAATGGCACTCGTACAAACAACATGAACATTTTTTTTCCTATTGACTTTTAAGGCAAAACATGGAAACATACAGGAAGGCATAGTAAAATATAAATTAATGATTGCATATTCAGGTTTTCCCCAATGGTTAAGACCGTTATAAGTTGGCGCTTCGCTACAGTTGTTAAAATACTGTATATCTGCCTTTTCTCATATTTGTTATTGCATGTGTGACCTTTCATGTTAATAAACGTTCTGCAGTTGAATGCTTTCTACAATCTCCAGATCTCACGTTTTCTAAATCTGATTTTGAGTTTCCAGTCACACGCATTAATACTGTATCTACTTTCATCCACGTCTTTGATAGAGATGATGATATACATTTACACAAATGACACCAAAACTACCACAGGAGAAACTAAAAACAGGGAAACCACAGATAATCATAACATAGCAGCTAGAAGAGCTTAGGTATCCACTGTCAATCGAGGATTTCGAGGGTAGATGTTGCCAAGTTTACAGTTTTTCACAATTGCGAAAACACGAAACCCCATTCTCTGAAACAAATGC
Source organism: Heterobranchus longifilis (assembly GCA_028570985.1). Lineage (NCBI taxonomy): Eukaryota > Metazoa > Chordata > Actinopteri > Siluriformes > Clariidae > Heterobranchus > Heterobranchus longifilis. The sequence continues at coordinate 8,506 of JAOVVB010246489.1, read as the reverse complement.
TCAGAGCCCTAAACCCATTTATCGAATCAATCACTCTTTTGGCAAAACTCTATGAAGCACTTGTGTTGCAAAATGGTAAACACGAGCGACAGAAGCTAAAACACAGCTATCTTTGTTTACACACATCTCAAAATTGTTTCTACCATTGTTACTAACAGGGTTAGGGAGTAATTGTTGTATTTAAAATACAAAATATCAGTAACTGTATTCCATTACAGTTACAGTTTAAATTGGTGCTATTCTGAGTACAGTCACTGTTTTTAAAAATAGATTACTTTATTACATCTGCCAAGGAGGTTATGATTTGCGTTTGGTTTGTTTGTTTGTCAGCAGGATTACGGAGAAACTTCTGGTCTGATTTTCATGAAAATTGGTGGAAGGGTGCATCATGGACCAAAGAAGAAAGTAAACTTTAGAGCCGATCCAAATCACGGGGCGGATACACGAGATAGGGCATGGCCTTGGTGGGAGTCTGCTCTCCGAGTGCCCTCCTAGCTTGTTTTTGTCATATTTGCTCTAAAATTCATACAAGGGATTTCATATAAACAGATTTTCTTTAAAAAGTGCAACAATTTGTGCGTGCACAGCGCACCTGCCACACAACAATGTGAGAGGAGACACAGCCAGGACACTGTCAGGAATGTGTTTTTGGAAATATAAGAGACAGACCAATGAGCTCAGCAAGACCATTTTGAAGTATTCCAAAAGTAATCCAAAGTATTTAGAATACATTACTTAATTTGAGTAATCTAATGAAATATGTTACAAATTACATTTTAGGACAGGTATTCAGTAATCTGTAGTGGAATACATTTTAAAAGTAACCCTCCCAACACTGGTTACTAATGATGAATGAACATAAGCCGGTTCAGGTGAGTTGAATGTTGATACCATAGAAATTAAATTCTAATTCTATGTTTGATACATACAACTTTTTTAATTTTTTTAAGCAACTATCGAACGTCTCTCCACACAATACACAAACGATCGATACTTTTTATAGGTGTTTTAGGACCAGACCACATCTTTCTCTCCCCACACGGACTGTTTACCTGCATACAACCGAAACAAGCCCCGCCCCCGCTCAAACGTGATTCATCAATACTACTCGGACTACAAACAGAAACCACTTCCGATCCCAAAATCTTGTCCCTTTGATTTTGCCAGAAGAGTCAGAGGTTTTGTGCATGTAATGAAAATGTAGTGTTCTGTCTACAGTTTTGAGAAAAGGGTGGAAGGTTTCAAGAAATGTGTCTTAGCAATTGTGAAAAACTCTAAAACAGAGCTCACCTTAAACAAAAACTTTTACTTTAACTCGTACCACAGGCTCAAACCAGACATGAAACCTTCTCAGATATCCAGCTACTGACCTTTGGAATCGAGGAGCAGAAGAGACGGGTATTCACACACGTGTATGTCAGGAACACATTAAAAACATATTAAAAGATATCTACTTGCACCCAACTGACTTCAGTCAAAGTGTCGAGTCGCACCTTTGCAGATCCTTGATGAAGGCCTACAGGGCAGAAATGTTGTGCAACGCGAAGACAGTGATACAACACGTCGGTGCAGTAATTTAAACTCACTGCACTCTTCACCAGCATGAAAGGCCAGAGAGCTTACAGACACGGCAGCGAGTTGTTACACTGTCTTTAAAACACACAAAGGCAACTGAAAATAGTCACTGAAGTGACTTTTTGGAGAAGCATCACGTGAGATGTGAGCAGGGAGTGGAGTCTGGGTTGCACTTCCAAGTCATTAAACACAGTTAAAGGAGACCTCGTCTTATCTTCTTGACCTGATGCATTTCTCACATCCTTTTTTTTTTTCTTAGTCTTGTTAAAACCATCTCATATCCTCCCGGAGGAGAATGTGTCATTTCTATGGGGTTTTGTCCTTGCGGGGGCTCTTGCCCGGTTCTCCTTTATGGCTCAGCCGCTTGAGCACCTTAATTGGTTTGAACTTTGCCCCTTTTTTCTTCGGCTGGTCCACGTCCGGATCCTTATGGAAGTCTGATGAGGATGACAATAAGACAGAAAGTTACATTAAGATCAGAAAAATGAATACAGTATGGGAGAGAAGAAAGGATGAGATACCACCATAGAAATTAAGTTGGATAGAAAGGACATCGCCATTCAAATCAACGGAGCAGAATGGTCAGAGCGGCGGCCATTTTTATGTGTACTGTTTCATTGAAAAGACCTGAGCGGGCTACTTCTGTATAAAACGATTTGTGGCAATCGCAGAGTCATTGAGGTCAGGTTTTGCAGCAGTTTGTTGCAAGTAGCAGCTTATTTTTTTCAGTGTAGGAAAGCACTTATTTTTTTCAGTGTAAAACAAGCTGCTGTCATCAGATGAGAGGAGAAAGGTGGCGGGAGACCCAGCAGCAACAGACCGCACGGCGCAGTGGGAATGTTTGTTTTGAAAGTTTAAACGCCTAAAATATAATTTGAAACTGGATTTTTAATTTAAGAAAACGTGTCTTGAATTTGGGAAGTGATTACATCTACTTTATTTCAATAACCACTTTGCATTTGGACTTTGAAAGAACAGAGTTATTGGAATTATTTGGATCACAGGATGAGTCAGAAACAACTCTACACAGCCACCACCAGAATGTAAGTTTACAAATATAGCCTGGAAAAAGTATTTTTTGTCAGGTAACAAACATTATCAGTGTCTGATAACCTATAATGATGCACTGCCATTATTTATGCTTAGCTCTGTCATCTTTTGCCCTTCATATATGACTGTATTTAAAAAAAAAGATGTTTTTATGGTGCGACAACGCTGTGGTTAAAGCCATCAAAATACATTCATATATAAAAGGTGTATTTTCGGAGCAGTGTGCTTTTATTTTTGGGTTGGGGCACATTTTTCTGACTAAGTTATTTGGCTGTCGGGCCTTCGCAAGCTAGCTAACGTTAGCTAACGAGTCAGACATCCGAACACTGGGCTGGTAGCTGGCGGGGGTCCCTCCGCTTCCCCGCCGCTAGAAGACTTTAATTAACGTTAAGTTAAGAAACGTTAATTCACCGGGAGGAGACAGACAGCCGTCAGTTCTTCTATCTGCAACACACTTTACATTCCCACTGACGTGCGTTGTCACCATAACAACTAACAATCGCCATTTTGTTGCGCACTCCGTAAATGACCACAGAAACCAGCTCGCTCTCCCTTCTATCCAAATTTAATTTCTATGGATACCACATTTACATTTGATCTTTAATGAATGCTCTCATCTAAAGAATCTTTAAGCCACTCTAATTGGAGCTTACTCTTCATCCTACCTTTTTTCTTCAGCATGGCTTCCATAATTTTATCCTCCTCTTCTTCCCTGTGACAGAATGACAGTTAGATTTCTGGTAGTTGCAAAGCATCACTGCAGAGATGCACAGTTAACTGCCGGTCAGTGATTACCTCTGCCGGTCCTGGTCCATGGTGTTGACTATTTGGTTGCGCTGTTCAATGATGGTAACCAGTTCAGCCATTAGCTCCTGCTCCCGACTCTTGTCCTCCTCCGTCCAGTCTTTCTCTGAGGAAGAGGATAATGGATCGTTTAATGTTGCCTGAGCAGGTGTGCAGTGTGTAAATACTACTGGAAGAGATGTGTTCCTGTTAACAGAAAACGTGTATATATTATAGAATATTATGCCAATGTTAAACAGTTGAGTAGGTTTTATTGAACCCATGTGCAAATGCAGATTTTAAAAAAATCTCAAATTTCAATCATTTCCTGAAACTATAGCTCAATTTCTCAAAACTCTAAACACAAAACTGAAAACAGTTTAGAAACTCCACAAATCTCTTGCTATCTTGTAAACTCTTTCCACCAAAACAATACACACAGTTATCATATGAACATCTCTTACAGAGCATAAATTAGACACTGGTGTGATCAATTTAAAACACCATCAAAATACTGTTTATAGGTTTTGGCTTCATGAGGTGATGTTACATATTCAAATGTATAAAATTACGTATTTCCTTTTTTTTTTTGGTCCCAAAATAGGTTGCAATTTTATGGTACATACAGTATAAAGACTGTTGCCATATTATAATATTACAATGTATTACAATATATTGTAATACTGTGACACAATCATTGTATCAGCATAAGATATAATGCACACGTGTCTATCCAATGAACTCCAAACTCACAGCAGATTCCCAGAGTGAAACTGTAAACTAGAGTTCTGAGAATACACAAATGTTTCCAATGTTGGTAAAACTCACAGTAATTGCACTGATAAGTAAAATGAGAAACACTGCAGTACTGTAAGAGAATGTCGACTGATGTAATGATGAAATCAGTGCACAAATACAAAAAGGAAACAAAGCAACACAGTGGAGGTGACCTGAGGCCTCTTTATGACACATGATTGGACAGATGAGACCAGTTGGTAATCAGGGTGAGGCATTTTGAAGGCCAGTGTTTTCCAGGTGAACAAAGTGTGCTAAATGATAAGATTTGTGCTTAAAGAGCCCTGAGATCATCAAGCAAAGGTCTCCTTACTATACAGTCAGCTCATGGTGCTTTCACTCACTATGGTCCTACTTTATGGAATGTTTATGGAAAACAATGGATTGGAGTTATGCAGTCTGGAGGCATGTTGTTGATACATGAGCTTCAAGTTTTCAGAATTGTGTGCATAGTTCCAGTTTTTGGGTTTATACAATGTAGAAAAACTGTAATTTAATCTGTGTGAAGTGTGTGTGTGGCAGTAATTTGCTTTGTAACATGAGTTAATGGTTACACACAAACACAGACAGGCAATGGATGTGACTATAAGTTGTGTTAACATGCTAACACACCTGGTTTGTTGAGAAGACACCGCAGCTCATACTCGACGTCGGCTTGCCTCTCTTCCAGGTTCTGCTGCTTCGCTCTGCAGTGAGCAACATTTACACATCACGTTACACACTGTCACCAAAGGCGTAGTGTTGCCGGGACGCCGCCACTTTTGTTCTCCAAGTGAGGAAATAGAATAACCGCAGTTCGCATAATGCAGTTTAAGCGTATGTCACGCAAGAGAGACGAGAAAAACAAATGGAATGGTCAAAGTTGACATAGACACCCCATTTACACCCGTGGCTGGTTGCACAAAACACTACGTTTTGTCCTTAAGTATGACACTTAAGTTTAGTTTCTCCTCAGCTGAGGGACTGACTGAAGAGTGTTGCACAAAATGCCTTAAATGTTTCCTTATTTAAGTACAAACATTGAGGCATTCACTGCATTGAAAGAGATTTTACAGCAGTAAAATTCTTGTTTCCATGGAGACCGTTTGTTTGCACTGTGTCTGATGTTGAAGAGTGAGTCAATATGAATGTTTACAAAAACAAAGATTAGAACAAATGCAAAACAAAGATGTATTTTATTTATTTTTTACTTAAATGTATTTGACTTGTATTTGCATTCGAGTTGTCTATAAGTTCAGAATTACCGAAATAAACAAAAACTAACTTCAACCCTGATGTGGGTCCCCATCATAAACTGACTGTCGGTCAAATCTAAAGTGTAAAATCGATTACTCATCGTTCACCGTTCTCCCGGTTGCAGAAAACTCTTGTCGGGATGAGTTCATTTTCTTCATTTATCGCCATAAGCTCGACCATGTTGCAGTTAAGATCGAGTCAGAGGCACCTTAGGTTTTTTTCCTTACTTTGGTTGCTATGGTCTTTTTGTGCAATAGTTTAACTGACTTTAAGGAAACCTTAAGGAGAAGACTTAAAGGTGTTTTGTGCAACTGATTTTATTTGAAGGAAACCTTAACTCAGACTTTCAAGGAAAATATTAATTTAAGGCATTTTGTGCAACCGAGCACTGGTATTAAAATGTGATCTGTATCCGGATAAGTCATCTGGATAATAAACCATCTTTGCGTTTACACCTGGTATTTTTAATGTGTTCTCATTATCCTCATTGAGATCAGATCTGTCCTCAGTGGTATTCACTGTATTTGCAGGTCAGACGTTGTACAGATTGTGTTGTACAGATCCGAACACAATGTGAGCCAGACTTCCTCCAGATGTGGTCAGGCAGAGCTTCCTTATCCAGATAACATATCTGGATACAGGCCACATTTTAACACCAGGTGTAAATGGGGTCATTGACATTTAATGTTGCTGTGCTGATTGATTCACGACGTCAGCTCATGCATTAAGTAACATGCAAGAAAACATTCTGCCTTAAAAGTTGCTGCTAGCTTTTGAGCGGAACAGTGAATTCAATTTTTTCTCAGTCCGGATGATTTGAATGTGGCTTCATTTGCTCGGCACAACTAAGTAAATGAAATAATTTAAAACACGCAAATAATTACAACCTACTACATCGCCTACTATTTAACTAGATGTCTGTCTGACTGTAATATTCTCAACATGATGAAACTATTCACAAAGTCTAACATTTGATGGTGTGGTCAGTTATAGTTGACTAATGTGTGTAAACTTGCCACCGTAGGAGCAGTGGCTACATAACCTTCAAAACGAGCCACAACTTAACTATGCATGTGCACGCATGTGCACGTATGTGCACGTATGTGCGTGCGTCATGGGTGCACTCCTGTACCTAAACAAATAGCACTACACCCCTGACTGTAACCTATTTACTGCTGTACTTTTACACTTATTTTTGCAAAGTCTTTATGTAAAATACGAGGCTAAATTAAAAAATAAATAAAAATAAGGCTGCAACGGAGAACACATCTCCTCCTCCCTGAATAACTAGCCAGCTTTGATTTTAGTTTCTTCAGACTCTGAGGAAACTGAAATTAAACACAGGAAGTTGGCTGATGAGCTGAATAAGTCTGCTGCAATTACAGAAAGCTGGGTGAAGAATTCCTGAAACCCTTCTCTGAGCAGCTGTGACCCAGCTCACAGAGACCTGAGTGAAGGCTTATGATTCTAACATTTGGCCCGTGCTGCAGTCTGAGACTTACGTGTAGACCAGCTCGGCTTCTCGTCGCACTAAAAGGTGTTTCTCATGGATGAGAGTGAACCAGTCCACCAGCAGGTGCTCCTCATCCTCGTCTGAAAACACAGAGATACATCTGTCATGTTTCTAATATTACGTATTGTTCTTTCAGGTAAAATATAGCTGAGTGATTTAAGTTTTCAATTTGGAAAATAGTGAACCAGACTTATATTCACTGCATGTGGGGACAGTTCCATATCTTTGCAATATTCCCACACATTTTCATGGACACAATTTCAAAACATTTCCATGACTTTTCAAGGACACATAAAACAATCTCCATGACCATTCACAACCTATAACTCAAACAGAACTATGTAGTATACTTTACTACAAATTGTATTATTGTATGAAAATAAACAGCAACCTTTTTCAATCTCTAATAGTTGTATAGTTCATATTCACTTCAAATACTATAAACTACAGACATAATCAATGCATTGCCTTTTATTTAAAACTGAACTGATTGTACTATCAGTCTATTCTTAATGCATTTGATTATAAACTCATTTCTTCAATCCAAGTCTGAAAAACAACGCAGCAACATCAGTATGTAGCCTACATAATATTTCATAGCTCTCTATCACCAAAGTGTATCAAATATTAAATGTACACTTGCCCGGCATTATTCAAACATATCAGATTCAAACTCTATTCAAACATAATGTCAGTAGCTGACTACATGGAGGGAGAGACGGAACGAGGAGAGAAAAAGAAGAAACATACGTGACGGTAAACAAAATGCATCAACACGCAGAGCTATGTTACGTCAAAAGCTACAGAAAATAAATTTGGCGTTATGTTACATTACATGGAAGGTTATTCACAGATTACTGTAACAGTTAATGTCATTAAACACAACAAAATTCCATTACTTTTCCAAAACGTTCAATGATTGTACTGCTGCCACGACTTTTCCAGGTTTTTGTGGGAACCCTGGATTGAACTGGTACTCAAAAAGTGGTACTCAGTGTGAACAAAACAGTGATGTGTTACCGTTGGGGTTGTCTCTCAGCTTCTTCTCCAGCTCCACTCCCCTCTGCTCCAGTTCATCCAGCTGCTTCTCCAGCTGACCCATCTCTCCATGGATGTCCTCTACCGGGATGTACTGGTCTGACTGCACCTGCATGGATGTTTGGACCAAATGGATCATTTGAGCACTTCTTCATCCATTCTATTTTTTTTTTTTATTTGTTCGATGCTAAAGCAAACAGTATATGTTGTGTTTAGTTTTTCTACCTTGCGTTTGATGAGAGGGAAGCCATGGCCGGGGGCCGGGGGTCTGGCAGGACGAGGGCCTTTTGGTGGTTTGGTTCTGGATTTAGCCGGGGAGGGAGAAGCTTTCCTGTTGAACGGGTTCTCCTTACAGATCCGCTAAAATGAGAAAAGTGATGCAGCGTGAATATGATGTGCATCATATTCGAGGTACCTTGACAGCATTCAGCATGAAAACCAGATCACGGTTGCTCACAGAATGATAGAAAAAGGCCAATTATTGCCTGACTTCTTTATTAAAATGACAATAGTTTG
>JAOVVB010246470.1:0-21044 GCA_028570985.1 Heterobranchus longifilis | reverse complement strand
GACCGGACGTCCGTTCAGACAAATCAATCTGAGGAATGTTTCCGGTTCACTCCTATTTATAACCTGCAGGTGCGTCTTATCAGATGACGTCACCGACCAAGGTTATATAAGCCAAAAATTTGGCGTGTTTGATACACACACGCTTCACAACCGGCAACATGACAAGCTGTTTCCCCTAGCGTTTTCACGCAGCATCTTGTTCCCGCCTTTTCAGGGAACTGGGTTACAGCAAAGTATCCCGAGACGTTACACATGTAAGCTTACATTAGTGTATCTTTTACAGGACCGCCTATTGAGGAAACCTTGTGGTTGGCACTTGGCTGAGGTTGTTCCTGTGCAGTCTGTGCATCAAGCAAGACTGATTCAGCCTGACAGGTACAGGTGTTTACCAGACGTTACCATTGAATTCCTTGTCTCCCAGCTGGATGGAAAGAGGTCTACGCTTCCAGCTCATGGTTTGTCTGCCCCACTGACTCATAGGGTATGATAAAATTCTGTCTAGAAGTTGTTTTTAGTGGGCATTCGTTGGGAGTTGTCTATTTTATGTTAAAATATTTTTTCATTGCAGATAAATTAGCGGCATTGCTATATGCAATTAGCTTTCCTGAGACTCTGCTACCGGGGAGCTACTGCAAGTAACTGCTGTTTTGCTTTGAAGTTTTGTCTTAAAATGGTGCTTTAAATGTTTTGTCTTGGTTTGTTTTACTTCCCATTTCATCTTGTTGTTTTGTTGGTTTCCTGTTTAGCTTTGATGCTAAGCATTGTGCTGGTTGCATCAAAGCTTTTTGTTTTGTGTATTTTTGTTTGTTTTGTTGTGAATGTGTGCATGCTGGGATAATGGCATGCTTGTGTGTGGGTCCATGTTGTCTTTTCCCTAGTTCAAAATTATTATTTTTTTTTTTGGTACAGGAGCCGAGTGCCTAAGGCAGGGGTGAAGTTCTGGTGTCAGTGTGTTGTGTGTGCCACTGATTGAAGTGGAGGGTGCTTTGCTGTGTAGGCCGATTGTGCCTTTATGCCCTGCTGTTAGGCCTTGGTTCGGGTACCTTAAGTGTCATATGTGCGTTGTAGATTCTAATGATCGCTTATTTAGTTTTTTTTTGTGATAACCATTTTTTGGAATATATTTTGTAATAAAACTTTATTTTCTGATATCCATGTCTCCTGCCTTGTTCCTTGTGAATTGACCTGTGCGGCCTACAATGAGATTTAATTAGTTAAGGTCCCTGGGCCTTACCCAGGGTGGCGTAATCAGACTTTCAACTCTTTGTAAATCTTGCAATTCCTCAGTGGTCTGCCACATGTGCAATGTGACATATAATTTAAGCTGATGTGATTTAAGTATAAATTAAGTAAATGATTCCTCATGCTCCCAGAAACACTCCTGTGGCCATGTCATCAAAGAATTCCATAGATTTGATTCAGTACATGCAGGTGTCAGGTGACTCCATTTTATTACCACATAACGTTGCTGTGCCTAAACCTGAGCAACCAAAACAACCCCAGATCATAACACTGCCTCCAGAGGCTTATACAGTCGCCACTATGCCTGATGGCTTCCCTTCTTACCCTGACTCGTCCATCGCTCCGGAAAAGGGTCAATCCCAATTAATCAGACTGCATGACCTTTTTCATTGCTCCAAAGTCCAGTCTTTATGCCCCCTAGCAAACATTTTATTTGATTAATGTAACTAACAAGTGTTTTTTTTTCAATTGCCACACAGCTAGTTCTAATCCTGTGAGTTATTGTCGCAGTGAGCTTGTGAAAACTCTCTTGATTCACTATTAAACACAGCTATGATTTTTACTGTCCATTTATTTATATTGTGACTTCAAGTGTTCAACTGATCCCTGTTCATGATTCTTTTCCAACCACTTGTCTCCCATCAAGTTAAGGGTTCAGCACCAAATTCTATAAATTTCAAATCTCCTAAGTTGTTTTCTACACCAGACTTTATTCCTTTAATTATTTCAGTTTGAAATTACATTTAAATTAATGAAATGCACATTTCTCCTGTCCAGGTGATCTGTCTGAGCTGAGGATTGTTTTGCTGGGATATAGAAATGCTGGAAAGCGATCATCAGGAAACACAATCCTGGGCGAACAAATGTTTCACACTGAGAGAAATGTTCAGTGTGTGAAGAGACATAAGGAAGTAGCAGGAAGGCAGGTTACTGTAGTAAGTTCTCCAAGCTGGGTGAGGAACAAACCTGTAGAGGAGACCACTGAGCTATTTAAACAGGAATTTGTGCTTAGTGTAAGTCTGTGTCCTCCAGGACCTCACGCTTTACTTCTTGTAATACCAACAGCAGTTTCCTTCACAGAGAACCACAGAAGTATATTAGAAGGATATTTAGAGCTTATTGGTGAAAACATCTGGAACCACTTAATAGTTCTATTTACCGCTGGCGACTGGCTGGGAGAAAAAACCATAGAGCAGCACATTGAGTATGAAGGTGAGGCCCTCCAGTGGCTGATTGAGAAATGTGGTGACAGGTATCATGTTTTCAACAATGCAAATAGGCGTGATAAAGACCAAGTTGCTGAGCTACTGGAGAAGATTGAGGAGATGGTGGTAGAAAACAAGAACCTTTATTTTGAAATAGATAGAAAGACTTTACAACAAGTGGAGGAGAGGAAAAAAGCTGAGAAAAGAGCAGTTGAAAGAATGATGGTGATGCAAAAACAAAGAAAATACATCAAATCACAAATGGGTAAGTCTGATTGATTCCTGTGTTCTTTGGTTTTTGTGTATTATGGAGATGATGCTTCACAACTGCTGTTTTAAATATGAAGTAATCATAATATCTTCATCTTGTTGATTTTCAATTACAGGTCAGACAAATAGATACTCTGAGCTGAGGTTAATGCTATTGGGATACACAGATTCTGGGAAAAGTTCAACAGGAAACATCATCACTGGGAGAGAAGTGTTTGAGTCAAAGAGAAACGCTGAGTGTGTGAAGGGACAGGGAGAGGTAGCATGGAGGAAAATCACTGTGGTTGAAGCTCCAGGATGGCACAAGTACAAGCGTGTAGAAGAGAGCCCTGCTTTACTTAAACAGGAGATAGTGCTCAGTATGTCTCAGTGTCCTCCAGGTCCACATGCTGTACTCCTGACTGTACGTGTGGATAGCCCGTTTAAAGAATATGACAGAAAAGTAATAAAGGGGTATATGGCACTTCTTGGTGACAAAGTCTGGAACAATGCTATTGTACTGTTCACTTATGGGATTTTTCTTGGAGATGTAAAAATAGAGGAGCATATCGAGTGTGAAGGGAAGGCTCTGCAGTGGCTGGTTGAGAAATGTGGAAACAGATACCATGTTCTGAGCAATAAAAACAAGGATAATAACTCAGAGGTTAAAGATCTGTTGGAGAAGATAGAGGAGCTGGTAGAAGTAAACAATGGCTGCCATTTTGAAATTGACACTAAGATTCTACAGGAGGTGGAAGAGAGGAGGAGCAAAGCAAATGAGAGGGCAAAAGAGAGAAAGATGAAAGTGCAAAAACTCAGAGAGGACATCAGATCACAAATGGGTGAGTGTTATGGGAAACAATCATAACAAATAATGGTTGAATAAATGTTAAATAAGGCATGAAACAGATGGTGTTGTGTTAATTAAAAAATAATAATAAAAACAGGGATGGTGTGATGAAGCAGATTATTAGAGCAACTGCATATTCATTAAGACCAAAGTTCAAAACATACTGTCATGCATGTATAAAAGATGCAAGCAAATACAGATTTTTTTTTTTTTTGAGCAGCAGTAAAATTAAAGAGAAGAGTAAATAAAAGGAAAGAGCCTATGTGTGAAAGTATGTAGGCCCTGTGTATAAAAACTTTACATATGAGTTAAGCCATTGACCACACAAGCTAACTATGCTTTTTCTTGCTGACAGGGGGCACACACCACTCAGAACTAAGGATTTTGCTAATGGGTTTTCAAGGGTCTGGGAAGAGTACAGTAGGGAATGCTATTCTGGACAGTAAAGAGTTTGAACTGAACAAAGCTGCTCAGAATCTGAAGAGAGAGGGAACAGTTTATGGAAAGAAGATCACTGTGGTTGAGGCTTCAGACTGGAGATGCGTCAATGTAGAAGACAGTGCCAAGTTATACCAAATGGACATACAGCAAAGTGTGTTTGAGTGTTTTCCAGGACCCCATGCTTTGCTCCTGGTCATACGTGTGGACTCTAGCTACAATAAAATGCATAGAGAAGCAGTGGCTGAACACTTCAACCTTTTTGGTCAGAGCATCTGGAGTCACACTATGGTGGTGTTCACCTTTGCACCCTGGCTAGGAAACATTACCATAGAGCAATACATTGAGAATGAAGGAAAGGCACTCGAATGGCTGATTGAGAAATGTGAGAACAGATATCACCTATACAATGGGATGGAAGGTTCTGAGCCCACAGAGCTGCTGGAGAAGATAGAAGAGCTGGTGGCCTGGAACGGTGGCGCTCATTTGGAAATAGATGGAAAAATTCTACAGGAAGTTCAGGAAAGAGGAAAGCGAGAGGAAAGGGCCAGAGAACGACAAATGAGGGTGCAGAAAAGGAGAGAGCTAGCCAAAGAAACCAAGGGTGAGTTGTGATGAGATGTTATTAGTTAATACAGTGTCTTGTAGAATTATTTAAGCCCTTTAAAAGTCACCAGCTTTGTCTGGATTACAAAGACATTTACAAAGATTTATCGTACCTGTTTGTTTTTGTTTTTCCAAACCAATATGTCCTGCAAGGACATTTTTAAGTCAAAATTTATTATGTCACCCAACCTTAAAAAACGTTTAAGCTTAAAAAAACTGAATAATTATTTTCCTTTAGATAAACAAATTCTATCCTAGAAAATTTTATCCAAGATCTTCAGATAGGTTGTTTGCAATCCTGACTATTGTGATGCGCAGCAACCCTCTAGATGGCAGGAAATAAAAAAACATCTGTGATGTTGTGATGGAAAAAGTCTGTATTACATAGTTTAGACGATATTCCAAAAGAATTGTTTAAACAGAAAAACACCAAATACTTTGGATGTCATACTAAATTAAAACATCTCAGTGCTAACAGGAAGAACATCGGTGCACAGTTCAGACCTAAATGGCTAATAAGGCCGAGTTCAGGGTTAACATAACTTGATTCATTAAAAAAAAATAGCAAGCTGCACAGTTTGATGTTGGATGGTCTCAGCTGTTGCCGTTGCTTTGCATCCTCTGGCATTCATAAACACGCAATATGTGTTTTCTCCTTACCATAGATAGTACTCGGTACGCTGAGCCACTTCACCCTGGACACCATTGTGCATTGTCCTGAAAGGCGCATGATGTAGCTGGGAGTCTGTTGATTTTCCACTGCCGGTCTCCTGTCAACAGGCCTCTCTTGCATTTCTCTCTCTCAAGTGCTCCACCTCATTGCTTTTTCCACTGTAGATCACAAGGCACCTGCACGTGAAGTCTGGCCACCTTACCACAGTTGTAGTCTCAGCATCATTTCCTGCTAAGGCTTTTTTTTTTCAGCAGAAACAAGTACTCTCATAATATCCACCTGTATCCCTCCCAAAAGGAGTCCAGGTCCTGAGGACAAAAAGCATTATGATGCTGTCATAACCATATTTCACTGTTGGGATGATGTTAATTGATGTAGGCCTGTGTAAGGGGTCACACTCATACTAATATGTTTCTTTTTAAGCAATAATTGTTATATAGCCATGCTTCTAATACAGTTTTCAGTTTAAAATGTCTTTAAAATGTTTACCTTTTGCACATCTCTCTACACTCAGCTACTGCACCCTGTAAGACCTTCAAAGTGACTCTTGGCCTCACGATGGCTTACCTCATTAGTCTCCATCTTGTTGCAATGAAATTTCCACCACTTCCTCACCACTTATCCAGTAGTGTTGTAACGTCCAAATTCTTAATATAATTCCCTAATTAATTCCCTAAACATGCAATTAATCGCTTTGTTATTACCATGAATATCAGCAATGCTGAAAAACAAACAAACAAACAGAATAAAATAAATTTAGTTGTATTTGTTAATTTCCTGCCATTAGCTAATTATCTCCTATCTGCTAGGACATGGAAGCGGATTTCCAGGAGACACAAGGTAGGTTAACAAAAAGCAAGCTTGTGTGTAATATACACTATTTTGGTGGAATTGTTTATAATATGTCTGTGTGCTGTAGAGTTAAGAATTCTTTTTAGTTTCACTTAGAGAACAGAATCAAAAATATTTAAAGAAAATAAGGCAAAAGTGCAGCATATCACATGAATATTTTTTTTCATTTAGTCCAGAGAGAGGAGCATCACCAACATCTAGCAATATATCCATGAGAAGCGAAAATTCTTTGGTGCTGCCACCTGATTTTGGGAGAGGAAATCCCTCCGGATCATGACAGGTATAATAAAAATTATTTTAAAAACTACTAAAAAGTTTACTTGTTATTTAAAATAACAAGTAAAAATGAAAAATGTTTTGAACATACTTTTCACACCATTTCAAAAGGAATTTTAATTGATTTCACCCACTTCTACAGAAAGTCTGACATTCTTGAGCAGACACTCTTGATCAACACCACTTGTTTCAGCAATAATATTTTACTATTTCCATCAACTCCTGCAAACACTTTGCCCAATACTGCCCACTCAGGCAAACATCCATGACCAATCCCACTGCTTTGTACAAAATGGGAGCTGTCACACAGAAACGTTGACTAAACTCTCACACCCCTGCAGAAAGTTTGCTCAATCTTATCAACTGCTTAAGGGACTCTTGGCTAATTGTCCCTGTTTTTGTAGATTGTTTGACAAACCTCATTAACTCCAACATAAAGTCTGACTGATCCCATAAACTTATGTTAACGATATTATACGATTTTGTTTGTATCCATGATATGTTTGACTAATAAACAGTTAATAAATTGGCATGTCCCAATACTGATATCAGTTTCGGGTATCAGTCCGATACCACAGTCATCTACTCGTGTTTATAATTTTTTTCAGATACTGCTCCACAGATACCACTTTAAGATAGGTGCTCACTACACAAATTACCCCCCCTGCTCCTCATGTTGTTAGTGTTGCAACTTTGATGAGAGACTGAAGTAGAACGATCTTTCTTGTCACAGACAAAGAAGCAAACAAGAACAGCAAAAAAAAATAACAAAACACCATAAGAGTAGTCTCGAAAGAGTTAATGTCAGCAAGTAAAAGTAAGCTTAGGTTTCGTGTGCAATTTTGACAATGCTTCTCTCACTAGTCTGTAATGCTAGCCAAGCTTGGCAGTGCATCTCTTGGTCTTTCGGTGTAGACGTTAGATGATAAATTAAATAAGCATTGTGTCTCAGTTTGATGCAGGCAAGAAGACCAAAACACTCCTATGGTTACGAGTCAATGAACAGTGAGTTGAGAGCGGTTCAGTCCAGTGGGATCCTTTACACTGATCACCATGGGTACTGATTTCTACATACTTTAAATTGCCCAAGACTTATAATAATAATAATGATAATAATAATAATAATATTTTATGCTTTTTGCTAGTTATAACTATCTTGTTAATATAAAAATCACTAATATGACCTTTTCCCCCACTTCATAGTGAACTGGCCAGTCCAGTGAAAAACCTTAGTGGATGCTTGTCCAGAAGCACAAGCGCCCTGCATAACTGTTTACAACACGATGAAATACCCAGAATGCCTCAAGATGCATTAAATCAAAATTTCTGTGATTTCTGCACTGAGATGAAGAAAAAAGCTATGAAGGTGTGTCTTACCTGTGCTGCAAATTACTGTGAAACCCACATTAGGGAGCACTACACAGTACCAGCCCTGCAAAGACACAAGCTGGCGGAGTTAACTGCAGATGTGGAGTTTTCGGCTTTATCAGAGGGATCTGGCGGTCTTCACTAAGACTTACACTTGCACACTGCTGGAAAGCCATGATCCTGAGACTAATAGTTTATATGATACTGTTTGATCCTGATTTGTTATAATGGTGTGCACCATAAGCAATTCAGAGCAAAATACAGTGAGAGATTTATGGAACACTAAAATAAAGTAAGATGATCTGCAACTTTCCTACTGTATGTGTCTAATGTTTAAGTGATGAACTCATGTACAGTAGCTTCACATGGTAAAGGATGGGACATTATTATTAAAGGAAATGATTTAAGCTGACAGCAAGGATAACTCACTCAGCTGATGCTGGGTTAAAATTCATAAATGTACATTATTACTGTATACACTTATACACTGTCATGTACAACATTATCACATTACACAAAACAATTTTAATTAACATTTTATCATGATTTTTTGCCCATCAGAAAAAATCCCAGCGATATTAAAATATATACACCCTATAGCATGATTAGCACAGCTCATATGTCATTCCTAGCACAAAATAACATGGCTGTCATGCGATTTTTTTATTTATTTATTTTTTTTAATAAAACTACAAAATTATACAGTAATTATAAAAGCCTAAAGTTACCTGCAAAAAAATAAACAACCACAAATGGGTAATGTAATGAGGCGGGTCTCACGAGGGGCAGAACCACGCATAAATACTCTGCACTGTTCAGAACGGGCAGATTCGCAGGCTGCTACCCCGCGGAGTTCTGAACAGGGAGAGGCGCGGCCAGGTAGACACATGGTTGCCAGGCAACGGTGCCGTAAGGCAATCAGCCCGAACGCCCCACACCTGGAAGCGTGTTTAAGGGTCCTGATACCGCCGCACTTCGTGCAATCATTTAGGTAACCCTGGTAAGGTATCAGGGCCAAAGAAAAGAAAGGAAAAGACAAAGTGCACAGAAAAAGACAAAGGCAAAGACACAGTCTCTGTCTCCCTAAGACACCGGCGAGAAAGAGAGAGAGAGAGACACGCATTAGTTTTTAGCTGTCAGACAGAGGGCTTTACATTTGCCTTTAGAATACTCTGGTATACAGAGGAGTTTGTGGTAAACTCAATGACTGCAAGGTGCCCAGGTGCTGTGGCTGCAAAATTAGCCCAAATCGTCACCCCTCCACCAACAGACTTGTGGACCAATGTCCTATAGACAAATGAGACCAAAGTGGAGTTGATTGTCTTCAATGCCCAGTGCCATGCTTGGCGATATTTATTGCACACCATGAACACAAGTTGCAGGTACTGATGTACACTCCCAATAGATTAAAAGATACTTAAAATCAGGCCCATCAATTTTGGAACACAGATCATTTTTATCATTTGGTCTCTGAATCACCATCACATTGAATTTAAAATGAAACAATCAATATAGCCAAATGAAAGAAAAAAAAATTCTAAATGTATGGGCCTCACTGTACATTTTGAAGTCACAATTAATTAATAATTAATAATTTTCTTAAATGTTGTAAAAAAAATTATTTAGCATTGCATAACAATTTTACATTCCTGTGGGTGTTTCCCTACATACATGTACAGACTCATAGTCTTAAAATGAAAGCATTAGAGAAAGAAAAGCATTCTTTGTTGAACTCTTCATCTGCAGTTTCCTCATCAACAGTGAAAGCAAAGGGTGGAATTATTTTTTCTAGTTTTATGAAACATATTATTCATGCTAATTATGGAGTATATATTTATATGAAACTTTTATTTTATTTTATTTTTTACATAAAATGATCTTAGTCTAAACTTCACTTCTATGGTTCTTCAACATTTATAATCTCTAATATACTGAGGTGTTTTGCATCAAGTTCCTTACATTTATTTTTACATGAATTTCATATTTTTGTTTCCTTGTTATTGCAAGGCCTCATTATATGTACATCTAGAATAACATTTTAACAAAAGTTAAAATGTAAATCTAGGTGTTTTGTTTGGTGGTAGCCAAGAAACATAAGCTTTGTAACAGAGAGCTGGGAAACACAAAACAAAAACAATGGTCTCAATACAGTTTCTTGATTAAAATAAGCAATATAGTTGTGTTTAAAAAAGAACCGACTTTGGGTCAATCTTGAAACCTTGCACTTTAATATTGACCAAAAAAGCATGAATTGTGTTAGAATGTGTTTTGGTGATTTCTTGACAACAACAAGTGTGTAAAAATAACATCTGCTGAACTTTAACCACCCAAATTGTGTTATGAACTCAAACCAGTCATTCTACAGCCCCACATTTTTTTTGTTTTTTTGTTTTTGCACATACACACAAAAGGCCACTGTAACTACTCAAAGAATTATTACATTTTACATGTTACGTTATCCATGGCAACATAATTAAGCAGCATAATACAGTATACTGTAGTTAGGTCTATGATTTTTTCTTTTTATTCAATAATGTGCTTAAAACAGAATATCTGATTTAAATGACACTTCTTTACTCCAGCAGAACTAGTTTTACAAGCAGCCCAGGATTAGTGACTCTTCGATATTTCAGGAATGTCAGACATTTTGTTGAGTACTTTAGGTTAAGGCACACAATTATATAGAATTTCTTTGTATGTTGTAGAATTACAGATTCCCTTCACAGGAACCAAGAAGCACATGGTTTCTGAAGGTTGTAGTGGAGGAACTCAAGTGTCCTGCACACAGCCCTGACTTTTTGTTTGACCTCTTGTGCTCATGAATGAGCACAGATCTCAACAGTTGCGTTCCATAATCTAGTGAAAACCCTTCCCCAAAGGAGTGAAGGTACTGTTAAATTTTTTTGTTGTTGTTTTTTTTTTGTTTTTTTTTTAGTTGGATGTTTAGTGGTCACATGAACATTTGACCTGTATAATTTTAGTCACACAGTGTAGTAATTATTACTTGGTCGTGGCAGAAGGTTCGGAGGAAGCGCCCGATTTCCTGAATTTTCCTTTCTGTTTGTCCATTGGTTTGGGGATGATATCCTGACAACAGACTCACAGTCACTCCTAAACGATGAAAGAAGGCTCGCCATACTCGAGATATAAACTGGGGTCCTCGGTCGGAGACAATATCCTCTGGGATACCATAGTAGCGACAGACCTGATTAAAGAGCAGTTCTGCATGGCTGTTGGTAAGTTCCTGAGGGGGATCAGGTGGCATCCCTTTGAGAATCTGTCTACGGCCACCAGCACGCAGGTATGTCCTTCCGATTCGGGCAGATCCGTGAGGAAATCTATTCCGAGATGTGACCATGGTCGCTGAGGAATGGGCAGGGGAATGATCTTCCCAGCAGGGAAGTGTCGAGGGGTCCTGGACATGGCACATTCTTGACATCCCTGGACGTAAATTCTGACATCGCGTCCCATATTGGGCCACCAGAAGCGTTCTTGAAACAATGCGAGAGTCCGGTCTATTCCTGGATGCCCTGTGCCTAGTGAAACATGTACTGAGTGGATGAGGGTGTTGCGATCTTCTTCTGACAAAACGGCGTAGTGGTGGACAGTCTGCTGGAGGTGCTGGAGCCGGTTCTGAGAGGAAAGGAGGGAGTTCCCACTGAATAGGGTTAACAAACAATTTTTCGGGTAGGACGGGTACGGGTTCTTTGATGGAATCAGTGGAAGCATACAGGCGGGAGAGCGCATCTGCCTTAATGTTCTTAGTTCCCGGTATGTAGGAGATCTTAAAGTCGTTTTGCCTCCCTTAAATATTGTAGGTTCTTGTGGTCAGTGAGGACTAGAAATGGTTGGGCTGCCCCCTTCTGCCAATGTCTCCATTCCTCCAATGCCATTTTAATAGCAATTAAGAATAGTAATTCTCGGTCTCCAATGTCATAGTTTACCTCCGTCGGACTGAACTTACGTGAAAAGAATGCACATGGATGGTATATGGGTGGTTCTCCTTGCTGCTGGGAGAGAATGGCTCCCGCTCCGATGGTTGACGCATCCACTTCTACCAGAAACAGAAGTGTTGGGTTAGGATGGACGAGGATGGGAGCAGAAATGAACATTTGTTTCAAGTGTTGGAATGCAGCGATGGCTTCAGGAGTCCACTTTAATGATTTGGGTTTTTTGCGAAGGAGGGAAGTCAAAGGAGCTGCGGTGGTACTGTAACTCTTGATGAATCTCCTGTAAAAGTTGGCGAATCCTAAAAATCGCTGTAACTCTTTAACAGTAGTAGGTTGGGGCCATGTGGTTATGGTTGCCACTTTCTCCTCATCCATCTTCACTCCATTCTGGTCTATGACGTAGCCCAGAAACTGTACAGATGGACAGTTTCTGGGCTACGTCACAGATGGCTGGTGGAATGAACATTTTTCAGCTTTCAGAAATAATTGGAACTCTCGTAGATGTTGGAGCACCTGTTTAACATGATGTTGATGATGTCTTTCTGACTTGGAGAATATAAGAATGTCGTCAATGTATACGATGACAAATCTGTGAAGGAATTCTCGGAGTACTTCATGCATGAAGTTCTGAAAGACTGCGGGGGCGTTGACCAGCCCATATGGCATCACAAGATATTCATAGTGACCTGTAGGTGTCACAAAGGCTGTTTTCCATTCGTCCCCCTTCCTTATTCGCACCAGATTATAAGCGCTCCGAAGGTCCAGTTTCGTGAAGATGTTTGCGTCACGGAGACATTCGAGAGCTGCTGGGATTAGGGGTAATGGGTATCGGAACTTGACTGTGGCGTGGTTGAGGGTACGGAAGTCGATGCAGGGACGTAATCCACCTCCTCTTTTTGCCACAAAGAAAAAGCTGGAGGCTGCTGGTGACGTTGAGGGGCGAATGTAGCCATGTTGCATCACCTCTGAGATGTAGTTCTCCATGGCACCTCGCTCGGGAAGAGATAGAGGGTAAATACGTCCACGGGGCAGTGGTTCTCCTGGGATCAGGTCGATGGCACAATCCCAAGGTCGGTGGGGCGGCAGTTGAGTTGCCCTTTTGGGGCAGAAGATGTCCGCAAAGGAAGAGTATTGCAGAGGGATACTCACTGTTGTTCAATGGGGCTTTCGATGGAGGTGGTCTGGATCGGTAATGGTTGTGGTTTTACTGGTAGCGTTGGAAAACATGTAGTAGCACATTCTTCTCCCCATTTCAGCACTTCAAACTGTGGTCCATGACAGGATCGGATCATGTTGAATCAACCATGGCCGACCCAGGACGACGTCGGAGGTGGAGTCTTCTAATACCAAAAACCGGATCACTTCCTGATGGAAAAGGCCAATTTGAAGTTTGACGGAGCCAGCCAGTAGATGCACAGACCTTTTGAATAGGGGTTTTCCAGTTATGGACTGAACCTGGTAAGTTTTTTCGGTCGGGCTGGTCTTGAGCCGGTGGTACCGGCATAATTTCCCGGAGATAAAGTTGCCGGCTGACCCAGAGTCGAGGAGGGCTGCCACTGAAACCGACATATAACAGGAAGTGAGGTTCACATTGGTGGTAAGGGGTTGCAGTTTTTCAATTTTAGTTGAAATCGAACTCACCACAGAGCGAGATGGCTGGATGGGGCACTCGGCTCTGAGATGCCCCGTGTCGCCGCAGTACAGGCAGAGACCCTGGGACAGCCGTCGATTTTTCTCCGCCAATGTTATCCTTCCCTTTTCCAGGATCATTGGTTCATCCTTGGGTTCTGGGGTTTCTACCTTTCTCTGCAATCCAGCCACTGGAACGACGTTGTTTCCGGAGTTGGTTTGGCATGAAGCGAGTCGTACTGAACAGCGGATAGAGAGCTGAATGAACTGTTCTAACCCCATGTCTTCATCGTATGTGGCCAACATGCGTCGGAGAGCGGGCTCCAGCCCCTGACGGTAGGTGGTTAGGAGAGCATTCTCATTCCATCCACTCGTTGCTCCCAAAGTGCGAAATTGTAATGCATATTCTTGTACCGATAGATTACCTTGGGTAAGATGATACAGTCGCTCTCCGGCGGACACCTCGCTGTCGGATCGCTCAAAGACCTCCTTGAAATGATCCATGAAGAGATCGTACGACTCGATTTATGGTCCGCCATGCGACCAGATTGCCTCTGCCCACTGTAATGCCTGTCCAGATAAGAGAGAAATAATATATGCAATTTTGGACTTATCTGTCGGGTATAAGGAGGGTTGTAGGGTGAAGGTTAGCGAGCACTGCAGCAAAAACCCCTTGCAGTTCCCCTCCGTGCCGGAGAAGGGCGCTGGTCAGGCCATTGGGCTGGCCACTGGGTGCGACGAAGAAGCAGCGGTGGCTGCGGCCGGTAATGGCGGCGGTGGTGTTAGCATCGCTTGCCGGAGTAGGCTCACCAGCTCCCGTAATGGGTCTGTTTCGCTTATCTTGATGTGTTGGTATGGTCCGGGCTTCTGTAACAAAGAGGGACTCCACACAAAGGTAAGTATCAAGATGAGCAGGTTTTATTTAGTTCAGAGTACTTTACGGCAGGACAGGAATCTTTAGCTTATTTGCCGCTAGGGCTATGATAGCACATACGGTAATCTCGGGTCGCAACCGGAATCCGCTAAACTTAACTTCTCCTTCTTTTCGTGAGGGAACATGGGATGACACGAAGTCAAAACCTGGAACTAACGATCTCCGACCAAGACCCACACGCCACAGCAACACGGAGCTCCACGCTCAGGGACCGTGACTGGAACGCTTCTGAAAGCAGAGGTATAAGGTAAGTAAACAGGTAAGTATTAATCTTCTTACTTGGAAGTCAGAAGTTGGGTCCACACTTATGGGTACGACCCCAGACGTTGACTGAAGCGTGGTGTGTGATCTTTATGCGTTTGTGCTGATTACTGACAGGTGGTGGTGATTAGTACTCAGGTGATAAAGGGTGCTGTGTCGGATTGAGTTCGGAGCTCAATATAAATCTTCGATTAAAAGCAATAATCTACATTTTTATGTTCACAGAAAAAAAATCTCTGTTCCCTTTGTTGCAGGATAGATTGTACTTACAAAGACTGATGAGTTTTACTTGAATTCGTTGAGATTCTTTAGAACTTACTTTAGAGGCATCTATCGATCGGTAAGATTTTTAATCATGGTTAACTATCAATGATCATATCAATTATATCCAACTGTGTTTATCGCAGAGCCTCACACTACCAGGCTGCTGTTAAAATTATTAGGAGGCAGTCTGTCCACATGAATGCTGGAATCCACATCACACTACAAATCTCAGAACACAACGCTAATGACAAACTTTGCCTCTGCAAACTTCATTACCCAACACAAAACTCTCATGTTCACAATACTTAAGGACTTCTAAACCACCACATCACTGCTCCGTGTCATTGTTGATAGTTGTTACCAAAGCTTTTATTTTGTTGCTCTGGATTTTGAGCTGGTTTCTAGTTAATCATTTTGCACTCTCTTCTTTCTGAAAATCATCTGACCATTGATTGCCCTTTCTTCCTTATATTGTCTTACAATTTGGATTACTCTGAAAGTTTTTAAATAATTATGTTGTGTATTCCTATACGGCTGAAATTATGTGGACACTTGACAATATATATAAGTGTTTTTTATTATACAGCATACAAATGCATCCCATAGAAAAATAAAATAGGTAATTAAAGAAATTACTATATAATATAACACTATCATAAGTTCCCATTGTTGATGTGGAAAAAAAGTTAATAGAAATAGTTAAAAGGTTAAAGGGCAGCACAGTGGTGTAGTGGTAAGCACACCCACCTTGTGCCAGTTTCTAGGTTCGATTCCCTTCTCAAGTCTGTGTGCGTGTAGTTTGCATGTTCTCCCCATGTTTATACCAGGTCCTCCAGTTTTCTCCTACAGTCCAAAGACATGCAAATTAAGCTTACTGCCATTCCCAAATTGCCTGTAGTGTGTAAATGAGCATGAGAGTGTGTGTGTGCCCTGCAATGGATTGGCACTCTGTCCAGGGTATAGGATAGGCTCCAGGATCCCCCTGCATCGCTGTACACATGAGTGAGTAAAAGGTTAAAGCTAAAAATAAACTGATGATCTTTAATGTAATCAGTGATATTATTATTATTATTTCAGGTTGAAGCCCACGTACACGTCTGTCTGTCTTTCTGTACAGCAGAACTCTCTGTCTAACTTATTAATACAAAGAAATCACATTCTGTAAGGTTGAGTATCTTATGCCATTTTACACTAAGTTACGGTAAATACACTCCCTGTTCGGTAATCGGAGAGTGAATCACAGATAATAAATCGAAAAAGTAGATCGGATAAAGATGAAGTTTTGTCTTAAAATGACTCCAGGTGTTAAAATTCACTTATCTCACTTCAGCGCTGTTATTTCATAAAAATACAGTATGAATTGATCCCAGTAAAAAGTAGATAATTAAATCCGACATGAACAGTCCATCATAACTGTTCATAACATCGCTTTTACTCAAAATTTGATTTCACTCATGGTGCAGGGTAAACTCCAGGCAGATATCGAAGTACTGCAAAAAATTATAAATTATAAATTCTGTCCAGCAGTCGGTTTAAAACATGCCCACAGTTTGACACATACGCAGTACGCTGTCTGTATAAACATTTGGTTTATAAGCTGGGACAAAACTGATTTCATAATTTCAATTCTAACATTTTGTTTTCATTTATGGTGCAGGTTTAATTTAAGGCAGTTTCATTAAATTCTGTCCAGCCAATTTTGTGTGATGCTATGACAAAATCTGGCTGGACAGACATACATACAGACAGAAAATTTTCCTAGACTGGTTCCTGGTCCTCCAATGTATGAAAAGTAATGAGATCGTTTCAAGTTATGGGGAAAAAAATAGGACTAAAACGGATGTTACAGTAAGGCATCCACAAGCTTCTGGCTGTTTAGTTTAGCTTTGTACAGTGTGCAAAATGACAAGTAGATGCTTTATGGATGACCTATATTTATTTGCTTTATTTGCTTATCATAGGATTAGTGCAAAATCTTACAGCTGAGAATTTTGCTTTTGGGAAGTGAGAAGTCTGGGAAGAGTTTATCAGCAATCACCATTTTAAGCAGAAACACATTCTGCTTCAATAAAACTTCTGTGAAGGAACAAGGAACTGCAGCAGGGATGAAAGTCGCTGTGGTTGAAGCTCCAGGATGGTGTCATGATAAACTTGTTCAATAGAGCACCAATTTGCTTAAAGATGAGATCATTCTTAGTATGTCCATGTGTCCTCCAGGACCACATGCTGTGCTGGTGGTCATTTATTTGGACATTACTTTTGAAGACATTGATAGACAGGTCATGACACCTGTGAATCACAGATAATAAATCGAAAAAAGATGAAGTTTTGTCTTAAAATGACTCCAGGTGTTAAAATGACACCTGAATCTGAATCTTTCGGGAATCTTTCGGGAGACACCTGAATCTTTCGGGAGATCACGCCTGGAGTTACACTATAGAGCCTTTCGGGAGATCACGCCTGGAGTTACACTATACAGTAGTTCTGTTTACTTTTCGAGAATCATTAGGAAACATCACAGATGAAAGCATCATTAAACATTACATTGTTTAACATGAAAAACATTGTTTTTACATTACATTGAAAATAAAGGGAACACCCTAAAATGGCTGTTAGACAAATGTGGGAACAGGTATGTGCAATGAGAACAGGAATTATGTGCACATTACAACTCTTCTACAGAAAATAGAGAAGATGGTGGAAACAAACAGGGATCAGTATTTTGAAATGGACAAACACTTTACAAGAACCAAAAAAGAAGACATTAGAAAATGCATGTGTGAGTTATTTGATGTTTTTAGTGGAATGTTTTTTTCTTCTAGATTATGCTCATTATTCCAGATAAATGTCTTCTTTGTACCAGGTCCAACACAGCATTATCCAAAGATTAATATTGTTCTGCTGGGGTGCAGAAATGTATTAACAGGATATCTGAAACCTCTCAGTGACAAGGTCTGGAGTCACAATATAATTCTGTTCACCTTTGTAAACACTGTGGAAGACACAACCATAAAGAGACACATCAAGTGAAGAGGCCGCTCTCCAGTGGCTGTTTGAGAAATGTGGAAACAGATATAATGTTTTAAACATTTAACAAAAGATTTAACATCTGTTTCAGGTTAAAGAGCTGCTAGGGAAGATAGAAGAGCTATAGAAGAGAAAATAGACATTTCTATTTGGAAATGGACACAGAGATATTACTGTACTATTGAAGGATAAAAGAGAGAAGAGAGATCAATAAAGAGAATGATAAAGGTCTCAAATCACAAAGAAGACACAAACATGATAAAGATGTTTTCTGAATTTAGACTTCTATTTTAATGAGATTAGTTATTTCTTCTGATAATTATAAAAATGATAATTATAAAAAAGTCCTTTTTTTTCTTGTGATAACCAGAATGTTTTTGTACTGCAGACGCCCTACATCATTTCTCAGAGCTGAGCATTTTACAGCTGGGCTGCAAGAATTCAGGGAAAACTTCGACAGGAAACATAATCCTGGGCAATGTTGAATCTGAGTGCAACAGTAAAACTGAAATGTGAGTGAAAAGACAGGGAGTTGTATCAGGGAAGAAGCTCACTATAGTTGAAGCTCCAGGATGGTGGAATGACAGGCCTATGGAACAGAGCACTGGTTGCCTTAAACAAGAGATTGTCCACAGTATGTCTAGTTCTGGTCCAAATGTTATAGTGGTGGTGATAAATGGAGACAGAAAAACAAACAAATATTAGCAGGATATTTTAATATTTTATATGCCAAAGTCTGGAATTACGCTATTGTTCTGTTCACCTTTGGAGACTCTCTGGGAGACACAACCAATGAGAGACACATCGAGAGTGTAGGGGAGGCTCTCAAGTGGCTGGTTGAGAAATGTGGAAACAGATATCAAGTTTTTAACAATAAGAAGAATCATGATGACTTTCAGGTCGCAGAGCTGCTGGACAAGATAAAAGTGTTGCTGGCAGGAAGCAAATTGTCATTTTAAAATGGAAACCCATTCATTGTAGCAATTGGAAGACAAAAAATTATATTGGTGAAAAAAAGATTTTAAAACAGTTATCCGTTAAAATGTAAAGACATGCGTAAATGATTTTGTGAATGAAATCAATGTTCTGTTTCCACTAGAATCATTATATTTGGTGATCCTAATTATGATAATGAATTGTTTCTTTTTTCACAAAGCTGAACAGACATACTGGGGAGAAGAGGATGATACATCAGTAAAGAAAATAGCAAAGGTATTAAAACAGACATAAGACATTAGACCACATGGGTCAATTTATTAATATGTATCAATGTCCCCAGGATTCCTTATATAACCCCAAGACCAGCTTAGTGGATGTGCTCCCGGTTCCGCAGTCACCTCATAGCTTCCAGAAACATGTTGGTAGGTGCACTTTATCTACTGTATGAACAGTTTGACAGCATAATGCAATTAATGCCATTTTTTGACTTTTTAGGCAAATTATTATTCTCTGACAGACAAGGTTGTCTGTAACAAAAATGTTTAATTTGAAAACTGCTATATAACTTTATTTAAGAAGCTTTAAACTTCCAGATCTTCAGCAAAGCACAACATACTGTATATAGGCATCGATTATTCACCTCATTTATATTAACTAAAGGTCATAAAGAAGAGGGAGAATCGCGCTCATGGTTACACTCTCTAGCAGGATGGCCGGGTTTTTGACATCTTCTACATATCACTAAGGTACTACGGAAGGGCTGGGTCCGCAAAGACTGGTCCTGTAATTTTGTTACACTTTGGGTAGGCTGAGCTAACGGTTGCTGGTGTAGTTTCAACATCTCTCCAAGCTCACACATTTCAGACTGCTGAGACGGATGATCCTTTCCTGAACAGGCACCACTTTGGACCCCATATTGGAACCCATGT
The DNA here is from genome assembly GCA_028570985.1 of Heterobranchus longifilis. Classification (NCBI taxonomy): domain Eukaryota; kingdom Metazoa; phylum Chordata; class Actinopteri; order Siluriformes; family Clariidae; genus Heterobranchus; species Heterobranchus longifilis. Next base: position 1,352 of record JAOVVB010246470.1, on the reverse strand, counting down.
GCTACTAGAACCAAATGACTACGACCTCCGGCTCCCCCTGGTGTGCCCTCACACTTCCACCTAATAGCTTCACCACGAACATCTAGTAATGTAGCAGAAGGTTGGCGATAAACAACCGGCTTTAACTCACGACGAAAGATGCAATCAAGGACGTGCTCAACAAATTGGTCACGCAACACTACCTCAGAGTTTAGCATCGCACCTGGCGACTGTTGTTCAACCTTCTCTAAAAGAGCTCGTAGAGCCAGAGGGAACTCCAACAACGCCTCAACGTCCTGCTGCTTTCGAGAAAAGGATTCTTGCAACGCTATATATGACTGAGAACACCCATACAGTATACATCCTGTAAAGCCGAAATAACCTTAGCCGGATCCTCACGTTCCTCCCGCAAGCGATATTTAATCTCTTCTCGTGCTTATCCCTCTAAATGATTAAACAAGAAGAGGGATTGGTCTGCTACTGACAGATGACGGGCCTGCATACACGCCTGTACTTCTTCAACCCACTTATTAATCCCTATCCCAGATCGACCATTAAATTTTGGGCACTGCATATCCCTCCATATGAAAACCAGACGCTCGGTTAAAGCAGGGCCAGCACCAACAGGTGGGGCTACAGATGGAGCTATGGATGGACCAGGTAAGTCAGACTCATTAATGGGACTGGGTAAACCAGCCCTTTCCCTCAATTTTTTTTCTCAATTTTAAATTATCAGCTCTTAACTGAGCTACCAGCTCCCTCAATTCCTGCAGCTTCTCCTCAATGATAAAAAAACAAAACAAAGGAGAGTCCCCAAGATGTCTTACCACCATTCAGGAAAATGTCACTCTTGAGGGAACCTGAGAGAGAAGGAAAAAAAAGAATTCTCCACCCACTAACCAACACTACTGTTTTGCTCCAGTCAACCAAGAGAAAAAAAAAGAATATAAATATATAAATATGTATAGCTTTAAAAAGAAAACCATCCACGTCCCTAGTTACAAGTTGAGAGATCCTGCCGATTACGCCAGAATGTGGTGGTGTGGTGCGGTGTCCTTCTCTATGTCGGGAAATAGAATTCCCCTTAACCAACCTTAAAGGACCAAGTTACCGATTACACCACCCAGGATTGGTTACCCGGGAAAAGTGCAGGACACAGGTTCGAATCTCTCATTAAAAACACAGGGACATGGATGCAAAAATAGACATAAATCTTTATTTGTACAGGGAAATTTCCCGAGCAAGCAATATCAATATAATTTCGAGCACTAAAACATCCCAGGCAAAGAGAAACAAAAAAGAAATTGGAGCTGGGAACTTAACCATAGAGAGGCAGGCTAGGTACGGGACTACACTCCTGCCCGGTAATAAAT
>JAOVVB010246455.1:2589-21046 GCA_028570985.1 Heterobranchus longifilis | reverse complement strand
CTGTCTGTCTGTCTGTCTGTCTGTCTGTCTGTCTGTCTGTCAGTCTGTCTGTCTGTCTGTCTGTCTGTCTGTCTGTCTGTCTGTCTGCCTGCCTGTCTGTCTGTCTGTCAATCAACAGTCAGTGTGAGAATTATTCATAAACAGTCCTCTCTCAAACTGATTTGAACTTATCCTCATGTGTGTCAGTCTATTACACTGTGCTTTAATATACAGTAGGCTAGAGGCTGTTACAGAGAGTCTTTTAGATTATGATTCATAAGCACTCCATTCTCTAGACAGGTAAAACTCATTATCATCAGTCTCTGGTTCTTTGTAATGATTATATATTGCAAAATTCTCTGCCATATAGCTGTAATATTACCACTGGGAGTCATACCGTGTAAAGAAGTGTTGTTCAAAGACTGGTACGGGACTAACAGTGGACCTTGGAGTTTTTTTTTTTTTTAATGTTTTAATGATCCTGATTCCCAGCCTTATGGCCTAACTGAACTACATTGCGGTAACCTCAGTGAGCTTTCGACCCAATGTGAAAACCCACATTTACTCAGTTTTGGCCCCCGAAGATAAAAAATGCTAGTATGTTTTAATGAGCATGGGTCCCATGGTGAGAAACTACATTTCTCATTTAGGTCCAGGGCTGCAAAAGCTTAAGGGAGCACTGGACTACACAGTTAATGGTCATTATCATCATTCTTTGGCTCCGCATTGTGATAACAGATAACAAAGCTCATTCTTTACAGGGCGGCGATAATTTCACAAGTGGGAAAGTTACTTTTGAGAGTGTTTACGGAACCGCTGGTGATCACTGTGGTTTTACTTAAACATCGTGATAAACACAGGGTAATGTGCAACGAGATCTGGATAACTTTTTGCAGCTTGTTTGTTTTTAAAGTTAATATTTATTTAGAAAAACATGCAGAACATCCCATTTCCAAGGCTACATTATAATTTATTTTAATACATTTACATGTCAGTCTGAGAGAAACCTCCATACACCCCCATGATAAAAGAGTTACTTCACAACAAGATGTTTTTGTTAGCCGGCTTTTATCGTAACAAGCAAATGCAATAGCTTTGGACTCAGCAGACTGGCTTCAGGCAGTTCTTTCACGTGGAAACAACTTTGCGTGTGTGTGTGTGTGTGTGTGTGTGTGCGTGCTTAGTTTGCGTAAGCGAGAGTAGAAAAGAAAGCGTGTGAGATTTGAACTCTTCACGGAGCCCCACATCACTGATAAATATAATAAACTGATTTGCTCCGGGAACTCCACACATACGCACACAGGCACGCATGCACGCACGCATGCACGCACACACGCACGGCACGCACGCACACACACACGCACGGCATGCACGCACGCACACTCAAATCCACACAGAGCCATACCAGTTTTAATCTTAATTGTGACACATGAAGAAGCACACAAGCACATAAGAATTCTTCTTCACAAACAACACACCATACTAATGTTAATTGCGCCAGCGCATGCTTGGCTGAGCATGTAAATCAGCAGAATTATTGATGAGGGTTTTATTATGAAGCTAAACACTAAGGAATGGATGAGGTGTGAGCTTGGGCTTCCGTGACAATTAAAAGCCTCCGTCACATGATCTCAATACTGTCTCAGCATCTCCAAACTAATAAGCAATATGTCTGACATTTGTAGAAATATTCATCGCATTTATCATTAAATTTGTTGTTTTCCAGCCTTGTGGTCAACATAAAGTTTGTGTGTATTCCCATTAGCTGCAACTGAGGTGAGAACTATTTTTCCTGAGGCCTCTAACTCCCATTTTGATCAACACTATACGCACAGATGCACTTCAGCTGGTTATTTATTTGAAAATGTGACTGATTAAATAACTGATGTATTCCAATCCCTGTACAAACAGTAGCTCGCAAAGGTGTAAATATACCACAAAGTAAATACTTAAATGCTTAACCACAAACACTTGAGGTTTCTTTTAATGGCCTAAATTCCAAAAATAAACAGCAAAAATTGACACCTACTGTGCACATTAGTTACCAGCATTAAAACAAACTAATGGTGTAATAGTTATGAATCATCGTGAGACCTTCTGTGACAAAGCTTTGCTTTTGTTTTGTTTTCCATTGTGCAGTTTGTAATATAACCACACAGACAGTTTTCTTCACATCAAAATATTGGTTTGATATGTGATAAAATCCACACAGGACGTTTTATCTTGTGTTTGCCTCAGGTGCTCTGAGGAAAATGTCGATCCTGTTCATCACTTCAGATAAAAAAACAAATACGTTCACCTTCATGTTACTTGGTCGGCTCGGTATATTTTCACTATATACCAACAAAAATTGGAAATAATTTAAATAATTTACAGCAGCCTCAAAAATGCAAATTAATCTCATGATTAGCTTTGACATATAGTCGTGCTGTGTATTCAAAACTGCATAATTGTAAGTACAAGAAGTGGCTTTCGCCATACGGCGGGATGAAAGGCAAGACAACATCTACTTAAATCCCATTGAAATGACATGTAGGATGTTATGCAAGTAACGAGCTGAGCACATGAAAATGGGACAGGAGAGGAGAGTGGAAATAATGTAGCAAGACAGAAACTAAAAGGGACATTTTGCATTTTTTTTTTAAAACATAGACTCCATATTTGGCTCTTATTAATGTCCACTATAAGATTGCACTATTTCTCTACTGGCTTACAATAAGTCTCAGAGGTGGGCTGTCAAAAATGTACCCCTTAATGACTGATGGAGACTACACTGTCACTTTCCGGATTCTTGGTTGCACCTCCAGAGGGAACGAATAAGATGCAGTGGGCGCGTTTCCAGCTTTGGCCGTGAAGAATCCCAACACAAAACCTCCAGACTCCACTTGAAATTTAGAAAGTTGGAATATAATAAAAAGCTGAAATGGATAACACAAGGATGTGTCCATTGGGAAGCAAATAGCTAATGCACAGCCAGCAGAAAGTGAGTCATTATGCTGCATTGAGTTTATTATGGACTGTAGCAGATTATCAACCTGACGCCAGCACAGGGAGGTTCAGCGTGTGTGACAAAGGAAGGCTTGAAAAGTCCTTTAAACCACCATGACAGAAACAACTGAGAGACCAGATAGTAGATTCTGAATCACTTCGCTCATATAGCTTGTTTTAATTACAGGGAATTCATTGTAAAAAATGAGGTTTATTTGCATCATTGGTTGGTTTGTAATTCACTGAATTGTAAGAATAGTTTAAACAAGTCAAAACGTCACTGTTAGTGTAGCATAAATTGCAAATACCGGGTGTATTTTGAATGCATTTGCTTCTATAAATACATTTTGCTTCTGTAAACACAAATAACCTCTATTTGTAGAACTGGTTTCATGTCGACCTCTGACCCTTTGAAGGAAAGATGAAAAAGAAAGGGGGAAAAAAATAGAAAAGGAGAGTGTGGTACTAATTTTTGTCTCCTAGAAGGGCAACCCCAGAGAATAAGAAATGAAATCACTGCTCTTGCCACATCAAAGATGGATGCAGGCTGTGTGTCCTTGTGTGTGTGTGCATGCATGCATGTGTGCGTGCGTGAGTGTGCACACTTTGCTTTAAAAAAGGGCTTTCTAAATGACGTACACACACAAACAGCAGACAGTAGTTTACTTACAGACAGCATTTTTGTGACTGGAGTCTTTACTGGGCATCATCTTCACCCCTCTGGACTTCAACTCTATTGCTTTCTTCACTGCAGAAAGGAGAGGAGATGCATTTAATTATAAATAATGCTTTATTAAAGTTCAATTACTGTACAGCTTTTTACTGTAAGTGCTTATTATTTTCAGCGTTGCCATTCGGTACACGTCAGCTATGCGTGCAATTCAGAAAGTGCTTCGCGCTCTGCCCCGAAACCTACGACAAATGCAACAGTGGCAGAAACTGAAAATTAGAAGAGGGAAAAAAAAAAGGAGAAGACATTAAAAGACACAGAGAAGAAGGGACAAGAGAGGACAAAAGGGAGGAGAAGAGCAAAGCGGTGGAGCAGCATTAAAATGTATTCCATCTATTTTATCCTAAGTAGCGGCATTGCGGAGGATAACAGAAAAATCTGTGCTACAACCAAACTTCATTCCACTGAGAAACAGACTTGGCATGAAAAGCACATCTCTAACTCTCTCTTTTTCTCTCTCTCTCATGCACACACACACGCACACACACACACACACACACACACACACACAGATATAAAAGGCAGACAGAAAAGAAACGACAGAAGTACCCACAGCAAGAGCAAGAGAGTGGCGACTGAGGAAGGAAGAGACACCATAAAGTGAATAGAAAAAGAGCTGGAGACAGACAGGAAGTGAGACGCGCAGCAAGAGATACAGGTCTTGGATCACCGTGTTTTGCGTTGGAAGCAGCCAATTAAATCTGAGCCGCCACGTGGAAACTAATACACACTTTAATATGCTAATTAAGTAATACAACCAGTCAATTAGATGACACGAAAGGTCCAGTAAGTCCAGTCAGGTGGTTTCTGTGGTCTCTGTCCCCAATAATTGCTATTTTCAATTACAGTGCATGAAAATATACTGCAAGAAAACTACCATGTAGAGTGTGACATACCTTGGTACTGAGCACTGAATCCTTTTCTTCGATGGTTGCTGTCTGAGGTGAAATGTATCCGAAGCCAGTTCTTATTTGATATCACCGGCGAGGGCAGCGTCGTACCAGTCAGCCTGGAAGTAAGCAAATTAAGAAATGATTTATAAAAAAAAAAAGTAAAAAATAAAAAAACACAACACAAAAAACAAACAGAAGTAGTGAAAGAATGTAGGCAGAGACAAAACAAGACACCAAAGACCTACTGATATTTACATTTTTATAACTATCTGTAATGTGTCAGCCTTTCTAAATTAGAGTTTACTTGCATTTACTTTTTTGTTCCTTGTCATATTTATACAATACATTAGAAAATACAGCATATACAAACAAGGCACATGGAAAAGAGAAGCTATGATGTAACAAAACTCACTTATTGCAGATCCACACCTTTCAGGCGAATAAACTGTGTGTTATTGTTATATGTTGTATGTTATTCTTGTGCATAATATGTGCCTATTTCTATATGGTTCACATTTCTGGTGAATATCACAATGACAGAGAGATTATGTCCTCTTTCAGAGATGGACATTTTTGTAATAACTTCCTGTTACACTACGAGCACTCGGCTCATGGATGTGCTCATGGAAGATGAGCTTACATATTTCAATTTGAGGTAGAAAAAAAAAAATCTCTAACACAAAATGCTGTTGTTGGAGGAAAGTGCTTCAAAATGCTGCCATGTAATTACAGATTGCAGCATTATAGATTGCAGCACGACCAACCACTGCTGTGAAATTACTCATCAAAAACAATCATAAATACATTATAGCACACAGCGCAGAACATAGAAGTGTGAATAACTCCAGGATCTAAATTACTTAATCTGAGGGCCTGTAAATAAAAAATATCCCTATGTGAAGCAGAGCTTTCCAGAGAGTTCAGAGTATGATTTTGATGTCACTTTGCATTGTCCTCCGAGGTGCAAAGGCTAGCTGTAATTTAAGTAGATTGTAGCTGAAAGGCAATTTGTTCCACTGGCTTGGAAAATGTGGACGAGGGAATTGAATGAGTGATATCATCCCTTCCCATAATCATCAACACTGACCAGAAGCAGAGAACTGCGCTGCGCCACAGCTAAGTGTGTATAACTGAGGAAATATTCAACAAATCTTTGCTTGGCAAAATACATGTTAAAATGCATTTTCACTGATTGATTGGAAAGCAACAGAAAGCCACATTGAGAAGAGAAGAAAAATAGTATAGTGCAAGAGACCAATGGAGATAATAAAGTAGTCGAAAGTCGGCAAAGTTCACATCTTCAAAAACACTTTCCAAAGCATCACCACTGAGACGATGAGTTGGTTGCCTATGGTAAGTCTTACATCAGCTTTAGCTGCTCTCACATTTCATTACCAACGGCAACCGAGGCGGCGGTAAAGAAAAAAATTTAAAATGTGGGGAAAATGGTGCACTGAGACCGAAAAAAGGGAAGTGATGTAAGAGACTGCCTGGAAGCCAATGTTCTCCCGTCCTCCCTAGAGCAACAAGAGCCACTGTAACTGCCCTTTAATAATGCCGCAGGTATACTGAGTAGACAGAGAGACAGTGAGGGAGGGAGAAACACAGATAAGGAAAAGGGCAGAAACAAAATATAAGAAGTGGTAAAATATATATATTAAGAGCAATTGTTAGGGGACCTTATTGAGTGCTTATTATTGCAGACATAAAGTTCTGTCTCTGAGAGTATAGTTGGGAAGTTTTTTGTTATTTCGATAGGAAAGGGGGGAGAGAGGGGACGACAGCAAAGGGCCTCAGGGCGGATTCGAACCTGGGCCACTGCAGGACTCAGCCTACATGGGGCGCTCGCTCTAACCCGGTGACCCCGCAGTAGGGAAGGTTATTAAAAAAAAAAGAAAAAAGAAAAAGCTCAAGAAAATCTGAAAAATAATATGAAGAATGTCAGATGAGACAAAAGCACTGACAATGTGTCTGCCTGAAGGCAATCTAGCTGTTTATTATACACATCAAATAAATACAGTAGAGCAATGTGTTATCTCTCAGTGAGTCATCTGGTGGTCTTTATAGTGTGACATGCATGTAGTGTGACATAATGACACATGTGAGATACTGTATGAGTGTAAAAACCAGAGGGAAAATGACAGGAATTTCTGAGGGCACTATACAAGTCACACCTAAATAGAATGGTGGATAGTGAATATAGTGCACTATATACTGTACTATATTCTGGATAAAAACTATGTTCTGCATCTGACCTTGACTTATGACGCCCATGTGCGGGTGCGTAAGCAAATTTGATGTATGTCCCTTACCAATTACATTTTTCTCAAGTTTCCATGCACTTTTACCCTGGTTATGTTTGTAAGTGTGTGGTTTTATCTCATACTCTTTTTAAATCAGCCTGGTAAAAGAAAATCTTCTCAGACAATAAATACGAATCATACAATGAAACAGCTTACTGTTACATAACAATATAATCTTGGACTTTGCTGTTTTGCCTCTGCCAAATTTTGCCTGAAGTCAGTCTAAATTTGAATCAAAGTTGGGAGGAAAACTGAATATATTTTAATGAAGTGAAATTCAATGAAAGAACAGTTCAATAAGTTAATGATTTTCCATATTGGAAAAAATGACAATGAACTGACAACAACAGTGGGGGAATCAATACTTGATCAGCTTACATACAGTAATATCTACTGTGTATATGACAATTAATTCATATTGAAGGGATAATCTGCAGTCATATTAAACTCAAAGTTGGACATTCTGTATACTGCAAAAATTAAACATCTTGGAAACATATTTAAGATTATTTGAATGCTTGAACACTTATCTATTAATATAATAAACTGATAAAATGATCATAGTTTATTTATTCCTATATTTGTGTGGGAATAAAATATGAAGAAATATACTGTTACAGCATAAGGTTCTCTGTATTTGCAGAATGGTGGTTATGGAAAATACTATCCATAAGTAACAATGGTGATTTGGACCTCAGTGTCACAAGACACCTAATTCTATCAAGGCACACAATAGTATTTGTAAATTGAAATCTTTTTAGAACTTGATTAGCAATACACTTGTTTTTCCACAATGCCTTGCAGAAATACTTCTGGGAGAGAGAATGACTTAGCACAACTCATCTTGGAGCTACTCCACATTTTTTTCCATGGGCTCATTTTTAATAAATAAACAACTTGAAAATGAACTGGAAAAACTCAGCTACCCACTGACAACATCTGCCAATTCTGGCTTCTTTCCCTCTTAATATTTCTGAGACAATGCTGCATAAACTGTTTAATTGTATTTATAATAGTAGTATAATGTAGAGCAGAAACCCAAACTTAAGACACATAGGCTATGTGTTTTTAAACTGGATTAAAATAAAACCCAAAGAAAGAAAATGCTGAGGTTAAAATAATGCTAGTTGACACTAACCACGTCCTGTACACCTGCACCATACACTTTTGAATGAATATTACATTTGCATATGTACATTTTTGTTTTTTTTACAGAAAAACAGCTCGCCGTATCTTTGAAAACAATTTAAATTGTCTTGGCAAACCAGTTCCTTTTTGGTTAAACTGATTGGCTGTGAGTTTGGGGGGGTAAGTGTGCTCTCACGTGACCTGGTGAGGGCTGAAATGTGAAAAAAAAACAAAAAAACAGTGGCTATTTTCCATTCAGTATGTCAAGTTGCCAGACAACTGGTGTCCCTCACTGGAGCCATCTGTGTTCAAACCTTTCTGATTAAGAGCGATAAGTCGTTCCCAGGAGGTCTGTAGTGCTTTGGAAGATTTGTTCTTGTTTGGCCTCTGTACTTTAATGAATGTGTGTTTATTTGCACATTTTGGTGATTTGGTATCTCCTTTCTGCTCTCTAGTGGTAAGAAATCAATTATCACAGCTTTAACGAATGTACAGAGAGCTCCTTGAAAAATGGCCCCTCTTCAAATAGCGCTTTTGGAGGTAAGATTTAGGTTTAGGGTTGAGGACAACAAGGATGCATGTTGATGTATGCGTTTAACAAAAGCATGTGTTTAAAAGGACAAAAAATATAGGGGAAATATTTATAGTAGAGAGAAAAATGGATAAAAAGTGAGAGGCATGCTGCATCTCGTCCATTATTCATGGACACTGGCCAGCTGTCTGACATTGGAATGAGGGAGAGACAAGAGGTCAGAGAGGAGGAGGAGAGAGGGATGAGACATGAGACTGAACTGGAAGTGAAAGGGAAGAAAGAAGAGGAACCAACTGAGAAGAGAAGAAGGGAAATTGATAAAAGTTTGAAAGAAGACATGCTAAGTTGGTGAAAGTAATACACATGAGGGGGAAAAGAGAAGACTAGAGACAGATAAGAAAGGTTGGATGGAAACCAGTAAAGCAGGATCAGTGTTGGGACAGTTACAGTTATTCTGTTACTTTGGGCAGTGACTAGTACTCTAATGCATTACTTTTTAAATTAAGTAACTAAATTACTGAAAGGTTTGTTACTGCTTTAGTTAGGAGGTCCGATACTGTGCTCATGTACCTGCAACGTGACGTTCTCCTCTCGTCAGAGCAGCAATGTCGGCAGTGTGGAGATATTTTAAGATTAAAGATGATGACAAAAGTAGAGCAGACTGCAAACTACGGCTGGGTACTTGACAGTAGGTAACGTTAAAGCGAAAGCTAAAGTGGCTGCATTACAGTCAGAAAGATTACAACAGCAGAATGTCTGCAGCGTAAAGACACAGCTAACAGTTAGCTTACCGAGGTAACATGCATGCAGCTGTACATGACGGAGAAACAACAGAACTGTAAAATCCTCCTGCGACCCTGAAGGCAACATTTGCCTTCTGAGTTATGTAAACATGGACAGTGACCACTGAAGTTTCCCCTCGTTAATTCATGAAGCATTCAGGTAAAGAAGAAGAAATGCATTTAAAAAGTAACTAGAAAGACTTACTTTTTAATGAGGTAACTAGTAACCGTAAGTCATTACTATTTTTCTGTAAGGATATAGGACGACAAGCAGACATGTGAGAGAAGGAGAACTTCCAAGCAGAGAAGAAAGAGAACGGGGCAAAAAAAACCCCAGATAAAACAGGGGCTGATGGATGAAGAACACAGGAGAGGAGGTGAGAGCAGGAAATTCACTTAAATGAACAGAAGGAGAGAGGTTACACAAGCCACGAGGAGAGGCCAAAAGTTAGAAAATGGGAGACAAGGAGGGAAGTCTAAATGAGGTTAGACATTACAGATAGCAGGTTGCAAAGAATAGAGATAAATGATGAAGTAAAGTGAAGCTGCAAGGAGAGGAGTGATGGGAGGAAGGAGAGAATGGAGAATGGAAAAGAAGAAAGAGAGGAGGAAGTTTCACACAAAGAAAAAAAAAACTCATATGAGGATAAAACAAAGAGGAAGGTGTATGAGTGGAGAGGTTTGACAGACCCGAGAGGAGACAATAGAGGCCAAATCACAAAACAGAGAGGAGAGGGCCACAAATAAACCAAGAGCAGGAGAGAGGTATTTCTGTGCACCTCTCTATTATTAGACGACAAGCTTTTTGGTGATACATGAACATCACAAAGCGCAAAACGTATTACTTTCACAATAACAGCTCCAAAATTGTAAGATGTCTGTTTTTTTTGGTGTATTATTTTCTATTGGCCTGCATCCACGTCACATGACTGTCAAGTGTCTTTTATTTTATTTTCATACATAAAACTGCATGAAATCCAGATGGTTAAGAATAAGAAATGTGTCAGAGGTCAAGAAGCCACAGGCTGATAAGAAATAATCAGACATCATGAATTAAATGTGATGACAATTTCCTTTTAAAATCTTCTAAAGATAATGGGCTCATGGCAGACATTAATTTCAGTGGAAAATGCAATATTTTAAGATTCAGTTTCAGCATTAAAATGTGTTCTGATAAAATTTCTAGCGAGAAATGCACATTTTATTTTCATAATATCCGTTCAGCGAATGTATATGATCTTTAGTTTGTTAGTTATTATGAAGAATATTTCAAGTCTTGCCGGAAAATTGTTGGAATGAAACGTTTTCATCATTCTTATGGTGGTTACTAAACCCACGTATGCTTGCATGTTGTTTGAATCACTGTCTGTCTGCGTTGCGTCACCACATTTCTAAACACAAAAACATGCAAGTGTCCTTGATAACTCAGCAATACGATGGATTAAGGTTAATTAATGTGTAATCACTTTTGATTATTCCTCCTTCGATTCTGAGAAATAAAGTTTTTTTTGTCCGTTTTGGATCGTGGAAGGCTACATTATGATCCTGAGCCACCGTTGTTATGGAGACAGAGTCAGTCCACCTGCGCTACCTGCAAAACCATAATTTATTTCAAACTGATTAAGATTTTGTGCACACACCCAGCTATATCTATATTATATATAGTCAGTAGAGATATATTTTATGACCCTATCTACAACCTCCTTTAAAAACTAGCTATAATATCTGAAATAAATCAACATTTTTACATTTTCTTCCAACAATTTTCTGGCAAGACTTGAAATAGTCTTCAAAATAACTAACAAACTAAAGATCATATATAATAATATACATCAAATTCTCGCTAGAAATGTTATCAAAATGCATTTTAATGCCAAAACTAGTATAAAATATTGCATTTTACACTGACAATAAAATGGATGTCTGCAGATTTTCCCTTGCGTGATGTGGATGCAGGCCAATAGAAAACAATAGGACTAAAAAAAAAGCTTTGACATTTTACAGATTTAGAGCCATTTTTGTGAAACTAATATGTTTTGCAATGGGGACCAACGTAGTGATTACACATTTTGATGTGAAACTGGGTTCTGTATTGGCCCCTGTCCTCTCTGTTGGCTGCTTGTATTGCTGGCAATACATTATTTTAAGTGTATTCCACTAAAGCACTTATTTGCAAGTCCCTGAATGTGAGCATCTGCAAAATGACAAAAAGGCACCATAAAAATAAATTATTGGATACAAGTCAGAAAAGTTGGAAAGCGCATTATCCACAGCAGATAGCTGTTTATTCCAAGTGCTTAGTGCAAAACCCTGGTACACCGGTACTTTTAATCTCATAACACACCCACGCACTCACACAGAAACACAGACACACACACACAGACACACACACACACACAAAAAGAAGAGCCAGTAAACATAATTTAAAATGTAAATGTAATAACAGGACAAGAGAGGTGTTTCAAAGTGGAGAAAAGAGACAGCTGGTGGTTACAAAAAGGGGAGCAGGGAGAGAGGCAAAGAGGAGGAGGAAAAGCGGAAGCGGTTCAGAAAAAAGGGACTTAAAGGGAGGAGTGGTACGAGATGCAACAGAGGGACATGAGTGGAGAGCAAATAGGAAAAAAGGCACTGAGGATGGACGGGGTTCATCCACAGATGCTGTAAGCCTGTTGTGGTGGTGCCCTTTGAATTGGCAGACAAGGGCAGCAATTCCCAAATTTTAATAGCGGGCCAAAGGGTGCGTTCAAATAATCAGGGAATTACACAGCTACATCTTCCATGGCCGCCTACCAAGGTCAGGGCGCTAGAAAATAAATTCTGACTGATTGTTGAACCTCACATGTATGAGCAATGCGATACAGGCTCTGTCTTGGAAAAATGGATCTGCATGTTATCGACTTCAAGTTATTTCAGCAGTAATGTGAATTTGCTAATCTTGTCGACATGTGTTTTGGGGTTTGTTCAAGTGAGGCAGTGGACTCTGATAAGGTTGTGCCTTGCCTTTTCTTCTGTTTGTATTAAACAATGGAGAGGACGTCAGCAGTGTAATTAACTTGGTATTTCTGCTATTTGCAGATTTGCAGATCCTTAATTCCCCTGGAGAAGTTTATAAAGTGTGATTTGCTTAGGATAATAATCAGCAGATTCATGACTGAGAGTCTCAGTCAGTAAGCGACTTGAGGGGGGAATGCCATCCCCCTTGTTAGCAAAATGACCAAAATGCATCCCCTTCTCCATTGAATCTACGGCCCCGACCATGGCTCTGAAATATCAGTAGTCTAACTGTGCTGTGTATTGATAAATTCATGGCGATGTCTGTGGTGCTGAAGTAGCAGATGGATTTGTAATTGCTCTTTTTTTACTCTTGCGCGTGCATGCGTGCCCCCCCGTTAAAAAAATAACAAATCACCAATTGCTTTTACGTGTACAAACGGTGTGTATACAGTATGTAGTTACTGTAAGTCATTCATACCCGCTCTGATGGATGTGTTGTACGTGTGTCACCAGGTGGAGTGGAGGGACGAGGTGAGACACCACTTTGAGAAGATCAAGTCTGAGGGGACGTGTCTTCACAGGCTGGACGAGGAGCTGATCAAACGACGCAGAGAAGAACTCAGGTTAGCAAATAAATCGTAACATGTGCACACAAAGAGGACGAACATCTTGAAATACAGATGTGAAGATAGATAGAAAATAGATAAATGTATTAAAGACCTTCTCCACACAGACATGCGCTGGACATCCGGGAGCACTACGAGAGGAAACTGGAGCGAGCCAACAATCTCTACATGGAGCTCAACGCCATCATGCTGCAGCTGGAGATCAAAGAGAAAGAACTGCACAAGTATGAAAACTGCCATTTATTTACACTGCCTATAAAGTATTCTTCCCCTTTGGAAGCTGTTATGTTTTATCGTTTTACGACATTAAATCAAAGGGAATTTAATGTGGCTTTGGTGCTGACTAACAGAAAAAGACCCTTCTCTACAAAGTGCTCCAAATTAATTAAAACATTTAAATACAAACTACTTATGCATAAGTCAATGTTTAGTAGATGCCCCTTTGGTAGCAATAGCAGCCTTGTGCAGCCAAAGTAATGGTCAGAAATCAAGTAGACCTAGAGGGCGGTATACTGTAGTCATTCTCAAAATGTATCACACTCTAACAATAGGAAAACTACAGTTGTAATCATTCCAATACTTTGTACTAATAGCTTTATGCATCAACGTTGGTTAAGCAGTGTTTTTGTAATGAAAGACCATAAAAAAGGTTGTCTGTAATGCGAAGTGAAGGGCCATTATGTCCGGTCATACAGGGCCATTGCATGTAACAAAGTGCTCTCTTATGCCATGCTGAGTATCCATTGACATCCATTAAACGAGTATTGGCTTTGTGTTTAAACATCAGGAGGGAGCAGTCACTGGATAAGAAGTACCCGGGCTGCTTCAAGCACCACAGCTCCAGACAGTCGGCCTCCTCCAACTCCATGGAGAAACTCATGAAGAAACGCAACGTACCTCAGAAGCTGCCTGCACACAGCAAGAGGTGAGACAGCGAGGAGAAATTTGCAGCATTTATTTGTGGATGGTTGGATCAAGTTGCTCTTGAATATTATGTAAACCCTACAAGTTAACATTCTGGGATAGGGGGGTATTTCTTTAAACCAATCACAATCGATTTGGTTGGCGCTAAGCCCCGGATGCAGCGGCGGTTCCCTTGTAAAATAGATAGCGGAGATAACGGAAGGGGCCTAACATGCTGGATGTCAGGCTTTATCCCAGCACTGTACAGCCGGCAAGCCAGACTACCATAAGTGTTAGGATAAGTGGTGATATTTTCTTATTGTCAACAAATTCCATAAAGAGACCAAAACCAACAATACATTGATCCTACTAACAAGTACTGCCTGTGTATACAAAGCCTGTTATTGCTAATTCCTTTGTGCCATAAAGACCTCCATTGTTGTCCAGAAACTATTAAAACCACACCGTTGAGCTGGGTGACATGCTCCTTAGTGCACCAAATCTGCAGCTTAAAATACACTATTTACTCCTGATTGAGTAATGTTTGTTAAAAACTACAGTTCCCAGCTATTTTACAAAAGTGTTTAGCCTTTTTTTTAAAACTGAATGTATATATTTATAACCCATTTTAAAGACTTTTAGGGGCTGAGTGCCACAGACAGGTAGGGGACTTTGTTGACAATAAAAAAATATTAAATATCACCAGCTTTATCCTTCAGTTTATATGGAGTTGATGTGAAGCTATTGCAGCACAGCAGCGTTTCTCTGGCATGTCAAGTCCGTTCAATTTCTGTGGTTCAACCTCAGTTTCACTTTTTTTTGGTAGTGAAATATTAGAGCTAAAAAACTGAAAAATAAAATTAATTTACATTCATTTTTATTTTATTTATTTTTTTACCAGGCAATATCATTTTAATTTAGTTTTAATTTAGTTTCAGTCTACTCAAAATATTTTTCATTGCTTATTTTCGTTTTAGTTTCAGTTGTAGTTTACTATAATAACCCTGATTCTTTCCCAGTTTTTTTAATGAATTCTGTCCCTGTCCTTTCCAGGCCAGACTTACTAAAGTCAGAGGTCATCCTCCCCAAACTGGACTCTTCCATGACCCAGGTCACAATCCCTAACAAGGGCTCTACCTCCCCCGGGCGCTCACGGCGAGGGAAACCGCGCTACAGGAAGGCTGGTAAAGGCAGCAGTGGGGACTTGGCTCAGCTGAAAGCCACTCTCTCCTCTTCGTTAGCCATGGTCAACGCCACCTCATCCGTTCCCTGCAGCAAGCAGCATCTAGACCCCAGTGCGGCCCTCAGGGGCCTGCAGCACGACCTGCTGCTCAAGAAGATGTACTCCTCGAGCCCGGATCTCATTTCAACCACCTTGGAGGCTGAAGGCCGGAGGAAGGGGCAGGTCGGGCCGGGGCTGGACAGAGCGGGCAGCCAGAGCGCCTCCGCCGGGCTGGGGGAGAGTAGAAGGACTGGAGGGCCCGAGGAGGGGCCCGATGTGGGTGGAGGGACTGATGACCTGGCAGAAACACCTCCACGCAGTGACACGCCCAGCGAGGATGCAGCTTCCATCCCGTTCTCCAGTAGCCCCGACTCGCCGTGCGGCAGGGGAGCGGCAGCGGGGAGGGCCTCCGTGCTCGGGACGCCCCGTGTTGCCCAGGAGGGCGAGGAGAAGGAGGAAGGGACGGTGATCACGCGCTCACCCAGAAGTCAACGCCTGACTCCTGCAGCACTGCTCTACAGGGCAGCAGTCACACGCAGTCAGGTGAGACTATAACAGCATCGTCTAATCGTGGCCCAGTTTCACTAAATCATTTTGACTCCTGCATTATCAGGGACCAAAGATAAATTAGCAGTGAGAGGCTTTGGGGAGATGTTTTAATGATTTAATTTGTTGCCAATTGAGCAAAACATTGTCCTTCCTTTATCACTGTCTGACCCGCTGCACAGCTACAGATCAGCATCTGTAGAGGTGTCAAACAAGAGAACAACGGAGCGTATCTTTGTTCCCAGGGTCCTGTGTTCCCCAGTTCAATATTCTGTTAACACACATTCACCCTCCTGTTGTGTTTGGGTCAAATTTGACCCGTTTCAAGATAAAATATTTCACAAATATGATCTAGTTAACCCTAAACTCTTTCCTAATCTTAAACCACTTGGAGATGGCAATATTTGGTTATTGGAGATTTCTTACCCTAATCTGACCTTTGACCTCTCTCCTAATCTTGGAAATGGCAATACTAACTATTGATTTCCTAACCCCCAAATGTTTAATTGTTAAACTTTTTTTTTCCCTTTTTCATCTTTTGTTTTTCTTTTTTTCTCTCTTTTAATTGGTTGACTAATTCTTATTATTTTAAATTTAGGGCTGGAATATTTTGGGAGTTAGAGTAACTATTATCTAGACTAAAGGCCTCTACACACTGTATTTTCCATGTGATTGATTCGCACGTCAGTATATTTTTTTCAAAGTGCTGTTTTTGTCATGAGTACTTCCACACAGATTGCAAATATTACACGGCGAAAAAGAGACTTTTTTTTCGGAACAAGGTAGATTTTTCACACTGCAAATAAAAGCAATCAATCAGGTTGTGTTGTACCCATGAGGATTAAGACCTGTGCCAGTGAAATTTCATAACTTTCAGAGTCATGATTATAGTTCCCTAACTAACCTAATCCTAACACTAGTCCATGTCATATTATACAGAGCTGGGGATCTTCTTTTTCAGGTTTGCATTATGTGCTACATAGAACTGGAGAACAGAGAGAAATGCTGCCATGCTTTGATGACTTAATTGATTTGCTGTCATAATTGACAGTGATAAAGTCCAGATAGTCAAAACATTTTGGTCTCTAATCTGCAGAATATAATCACCATCATAAAGTACAGTCCTCCATTTTTTATAGATGCCATACTACAAATAACAATAACACACAAAATACAGAGTGCCGTGGAAAGACGACATTCAAGTAGTTAATTACTGCAACCTGTGCATTTGTCAGTAGTGGTGGAAACAACTTAAACTTCCCATTTAATAAGCTGTGAGCTGAGGATTTTTACATTTCACAAGTTAGATATGCCTGATAGAAATGAGGGTATTTTGTGCGCACTGTGCATTGAAACATGGAAACTCTGGGGTTTCAAACATGCTGTTAATTTCCTCCGCAGAGACGTGGAGTGTCGTCAGAGGAAGAAGAAGGAGAAGTGGATAGTGAAGTGGAGTTGCCAAGGAGACGGTAAGAGTTGTTAAACACATTGAATATAATTACTGAAGACTCATTTACCATATTTAGACCGTATTTACATTCCCATCTGTGCATTCACAGGTTCATCTTCCCAACACAAATCCAAAATTACATTTTAAAGACAGAATAAGTGACAACTCCTGTGTGGGTGTGCAGGGCCTTTAACACATAGTATGTGAATATTAGGTGTGATCCTGATATTCACAATGTAATGCCAAATGTGGCTGAAGAGACACAAACGTAGGCATCAGCTTTACATTTTTAACATGAATACTGTCACATTTGCATGTCGGATTTGAATATCCCTGTGGGTCTGTGTTATCTATAAATGCTCTTTTATATGCTCTCATTTCTCTCTACTGTAAAGTACGTTCTGTATATGAACTCTTTCCTATTGTTTTCCCACTCAGGCGTCCCGTTAGCATGAGCAAGTGCCAGTCCCTGTCCACCTTCAGCTCAGAGAACTTGTCGGTCTCGGACGGCGAGGAGGGAAACACCACCGACCACTCCCACAGCGGCACACCGGACGTGGTCAGCACCAACACCGACGAGCGTCTGGACGACAAGAGCGACGACCTGCTGTCCCAGGGCTCGGAGATCCCCGCCGACCCGTCTGACCCGACCCAGCTGGGCTCCGACGGCCTGTCTGAGAAGGAAGCTATTCTTCGACAAGTCAAGACCCAGCTCGCTAGTAATGATCATAATTATGAGGTAGGCTGCAGAGAGTGACTGAAGGCATGATATAGACTGATGCAGAGAGGCAGACAATAGGTCAGAATCTGCTTTTGTAGTCAACATTAAAGGGGACATATTATGAAAAACTCACTTACATTTGGGTATCTGGAGTGCCTACCAACCCACACACTTTTAAATAAGAAAACACAGTCAGGTTTTTTCTGGGCAGTCTAGATCAGAAAAGATGGGATTCAACAAGCCATCGGAGTATCTCCACCCACGGCTTGAGAACTTCCTTTGCAAAGGTGCACCATATTTTTCTCGGAAGCCAATCAGAGCAGACTGGGCTTTTACGGGAGACGAGCTTAAAGAGACAGGCGCTAAAAGCGTTTCAGACAGAGGGTGAATACAGGTATATTCAGGCAGTATGAGAAAAATCATGTGTTTTTTAAACAGCATGTAAACATGTTGTAGTAGAAACCAAGTGGCAACGTCTGCGGCTGAAAAATGAACACGTTAGTGCCAAAAACTGCAGTTCCTTGAATGGCCACTTAAAGCTGGCTCCAAAAGTGAGTCAATCCTCATAGACCCCCATGTTAAAATGCCCAACTTTGCAGCAGAAATAAACATGTTTACAGCCTGGTACAAAAACGGTTTTGATTTCTAAAGCTGTTCATG
>JAOVVB010246435.1:0-21048 GCA_028570985.1 Heterobranchus longifilis | reverse complement strand
ACTATATTATGTTAATGTTATACTGTCTTACCACATCATTTACTATATTATATTTTGCTATATTAATACAGAAAACACGAGGCATCATTACTTAATCACAGTATATATAATTCTGTGTACATCGTTTACATATATACTAGAGTCGCTGCTATTTTAAAAAAAATCGTATTTTAGTCATTTACCTCGTAACTTTGTCTTTAATTGCTCTAGTATAGTTAATTTAGTTTCTTTTCTTTTTTACTTCTACTCTTATACTAGTTGTATATACCTCCTACTTTAATGTTTCTTCTTTATTTTTATTTGATCTGTCGTTTTGTGCTTCTGCAACATCTGAATTTCCCCTCTGGTTATCAAAGGTTTATCTCGTCTGATCTCATCAGTCTTCAGTCTGTTTGCATGATTTTAAACTGTGTTAGTGGCGACGCCTGGTGGCAGGACGGTGTTACTGCGTGGATACAGATACAGACAGTCCTGCTGCACTACTGTATGTTACATTATATCATTAATGCATTGAAAACACACTTTGAAGAAGAGGAAAAATAAATAAATAAAGTGAATATAACAGGGGACAAAAACTAAAGCAAGGGAAGAATCAAAATAAAAAAATAAAACTGTAATTGTGTAATGTTTTGAGAAAAAATCCTAATGTTAAGAGAAAAAGTAACAATTTCAAGAGAAAAGTCAAAATGTAAGGTAAAGTGATTCCAGTCTTTGTTGTACCTTTTTGATTGGCTCGGCCTCTGGCGGCTCTTTTGATTGGCTGTCAGTGCTGGGGAGTTTACTCGGAGTCGACTGTAACCTCTGAAAGACAACAAGCAGAGAACGTTGCAGATAAATATTCTATCGCAGATTATTTAACCCCGTGCAGTCCAAAACAAAAGAATATCAGTTTTACCGTACCTGCAGTGTGATGCGTCCGTTGGGTTTGGCCAATGAGGACACTCCGTTGTGTGCGTCTGTGGCGTGACTGGTGAGAGCGATCAGGTAGTGGTTGCCGTTGCTGTCGGTTACCAGTGTCGGTGTGCCATTAGCCTTCAGGAGGTCTAATGAAATGGCCTGAGTGTGGATCTGAGTGCCGTTCTGTTGGTTGATGAAGACCGGGGTCACCTGGAAACCAAACAAGCAAAACTTTATTTATACTGCACATTGGAAGCACAATGCGTGGTCTATCACGGAACTTGCAGCCAAACAGTAGACAAATAAACACAATTAAAATAGACACATGAATAATACATGCGACTTCAAATCATTAAGAACTTCAAACCCAAATTAAAGTAATAGTAGAATTAATAAGATATGTGAATTAAAATCATTAAGAACACAGAAGGAATCACGGAATTTGATCATGAAAATGACATCAACTGTAAAACGCAGAATATTGTGGAATTTGTCAAAATGTGGATGCAATCTATAAAAATCAACCTCCCTTTTCATCTCACATGCGTGTCATTCTGTGCAGCTGCCGGGACATTACCTGCTGTGTGGTGGCAGCTGCCGCCTGCTGTCTCTGCTGCTGCCTCTGCTGAGCCCTCTGCTGCTTCCTCTGCTGGCTCTGGTTCACCGCAGTCTTCTGGATCTGAACCTGGACCTGCTTCAGCTGGACCTGGTTCTTCTGCTGGCTCTGCGGGCTTTGCTTGAGCTGGCTCTGCTGCAGCAGCAGCTTCTGCTGCGCCAGCTTCTGCTGCGCTAACTTCTGCTGCGCTAACTTCTGCTGTGCCAGGAGCTGCTTCTGCTGCGTCTGCTGGATGATGAGCTGCTGCAGCTGCTGCTGCTGATGGAGCAGGATCTGGGCTTCTTTCTTCTGCTGTTGGAGTTTCTGAGGGCTCGACATCGTCTCCGCCGCTTTGTGCAGCTGCGCCGGACTCTGCTGCTGTTTGGGCGGCGGCGTGTGTTTCTGCTGTTCGGCAGCTTGTTGGATCTGCAGCCGATGGATCTGCTGCAGCCGGAGCAGAGTCTCCTGAGAGCACTGCATCGGCTGGGCCGCTTTCTTTGCCGGGGACGCCTCCGTCACCCCCTCCATCCCCTCCTCGGGCTCCGCCTCCTTCTTCACCTTCACCACGACGCCGTTGGGGAGAGTCGGGGGCTGGATGGCCGAGGCTTTTATCAGAGTTTGCAGTTTAACCTCCGGGGACGTTCTGCTCCTCTCGCTTCCTTCCTTCTCCGACGCCGCTCCGCCCGTCACCTTGCCCTGCTCCAGCTGGGAGCGGAGGGTCTCCACCAGCCTCTGCTTCTGCCTCAGCATCCGGGTCAACTCCTCGATCTGTTTGTCCTTCTCCTGGAGCATCTGGTCCTTGTCCAGGGACGACGTGTCCATGGCGACTCCGGGCATGGACTCCGGAGGCGGACAGGAGGCTGGCGGAGGCCTGGAGAGGCTGCATGAGCTCTGGATCTCCTCTTTGACCTTGGAGAGCGGAGAGACGTTCGATGGGTGCTGAGGAGACGGGTGCAGGGTGAGCTGGGTCAGGGGAGAGCTCACCTGAAGGACGACAAAACGAGGACACAATGTTAGGGAGAGGTTCAGTTATTTGGCCAGAGTCCTTAGCAAAAAGACAATAATTTAAAGGAGACCTATTATGCTTTTCCTTAATTTCTGTCACACTTATAATGTTACAATGTGGGATGTTGATATTAAAGGTGGCCAAAGCTTCAAATAATGAGATACATGATATGTAAAAGTAATCCCTGTGAGCAAAACCCTCAGGCTCCAGACCGTTCTAAATACTCTGTTTACAACGTGTTTTTCTACTTTGGCTACAAGCTGACATCAGCTCATGACGGATTTCTTTATTTGGTCATCTGCTCCAGGCACGTTACTGCAAGTGTTTACATACATCACATTCACTGCTACATGTAGCTACATGCTAACCAAAATGAGAAAGTTAAAGTGGGATTTAGCAGGTGAGGGAACCCTAAGATCCGGTGTAGCGGCGCACACGCGGGGGGCGGGTCCAGACTTTATACTTGATGAGATCAAAAGTTTTTGGATTTGGGAGAGAGTTGTTTATGTTTACTAATGTTTTTGGATCGTCTTAGACCATAGGAATAACATGAACTTTGAAAATGGGTGTAGTTCTCCTTTAAACACTCATTCTACCACCACACCAAATTGTGTTCTTAAATTTATGTCTTTAAAGTTTCTTTATATATTTATCAGTTACTTTGGGAAATCCACATTAATCACATCGGCATAAATTAGATCCACCGCACAGCACTTATTTAAAAAGAATATCTCTCACTTTTAAAGCTGGTTTGCTCGTTATTTCTTTCTTCCAAAACAGTGGTGAAATGTGTTAAGTTTTCATTCAAATAAAATTATGACGTTATGCGTTAACTGCATGCCAAAATAATCAGAGAACACAATGCCAAATTGCCTCCTAAGTTATCATATGACGGGTTACTGACAAGCAATATAGCATTTAAAAGTCTGTTTTTTAAAGATGGATTCCGGCACAGTGGTCACTCCACTTAAAACGCACCAGGGCTACATTACATCACTTCCAACAAACTTCACAGAGAACAACGAGGGCAGCAGCAGAACAGCATCAGCCATCTGTTTAACTGAATATTCTCCGGTCTAGCTCAGCTAAGAACCCAGAAACACAGAATCCGTCAGCACGTCGTTCACTGCGGAGCCTGTTAACCAGTCGACAACGTTATCTTACGTCACCTGTTCAACTGACTTTAGCAGATTCAATAACAGACACTCGACTGTCCTGCTGTTTTTACAGACGTGTGAACTCACCACAGACTCATGGCGTCGCTGCAGAATGAACGTGGGAAACACTGGAGTGGATATTTGGTGTTATTTTAAACGAACAGGAAGCACTGATGTGTGAAACCATGAATGAATTTAGTTTAACGTCAGAGAACGCTGTAAGTTGGTTGCAGATCTTGTTAATCTATCTCCAATTTCGGATCCCATTCCAGCTGGAACATGTCCGGTTGTGTAGTTTTTGGCTTTTATTGGTGATTTTTCACGGTAGAAACTGCTGCCGTACTCCGTTACAGTAATTCCCTGGCTGCAATGACGAACGGTGCAGAGACAGCGAGAGCACACGTGTGGAGACCCGGAAACACTGAGTGTTTCAGACAGAGGGTACAAATACAAGTATGAACCTGGAAATAAGCATAATAGTACAGCGGATAACCATAACAATTGTGCATTTTATGAGAAAAGCATGAAACCAGGTCTAATGTTCAAATGCGCTTCATTTTTTAACAAACAATCTTGGATTTGACCTCTCACAGGCCTCAGAGGTCAAATCTGACTTCCCTCCACATCTGAAAATAAACATTATGGTGTATACTAACTATGTTGGAAATTTCATGCTTTTCTCATAAAATGCACAATTTCTATAATATGTTCCCTTAAACAATAAACATGGAACTGGCTTCACATCTCACCATCTCTCCAAACATGTCTCCATTACAGCTCGTCTCATCGGGACTCATCCCGGCCAGCGACCTCTCAGACGGAGTAGGGGACACCGGAGGGCTGGAGCTGGTGCTGCCAAATCGCATGACCCGCCCCGGAATCACCTGACCCAGCGATGACAGATCTAACTTAAACCCGCCCTCTCCCGGTTGGTGGTCGGGGGTGGTGCTTGTGGTCGGAGAGGATGTGACAGCTGAGGTCATGCCCTGCTGGCTGGGCGTGCCATTTTTCAAAACCGCTGCGGCGCCACCATTTTGCTCCTGGTAGTTGCGGAGCCGCTCGATGAGATCGTTCTTGGTGCCCGAGACGGTCAGACCACGAAGTTTCAGTTCCTGCTTCAACTCGGCGACCTGGAGGACGAGAAACCAGAGCAGCCGTCAGACGCACAGGCTGTGACTCAGAGCGAGAGAGAGCAGAGTAACAAGAGGCAAAAACTAAACGCGGTTCTGAACTCAGAGGAGCATCTTTTAGTTCGGTGGCAGGGACCGCCCACAACATCCCAAGATTAATCTGAGATGTCACAAAATGATTAAAGGCATAAGAAAGAAAAATTACACAAACATTATGATTATTCTTTTCTGTTTTTTTCCCTTTTTACTTGTGAAATATTGGATACTTTTACCTCTCCAGGCCTCCATACATTTTTCAAACAAAACAATCTGAGTTATGACCAAAAATCACTGTTACAGGAATACTAGCACTGCCAAGTACAGCCCCCCCCCATATCTCATGCTGGATCACCCCACACACACACACACACACACACACACACACACACACAATGGACATTCATTTTCATGACTACAAGCAGTCACTTTAGTATTATTTATATAGCCAAAAATGCACTGTTTATCCTGCTGCACTAAATATTTAGCATGTTTTACAACATAAATGCTCTCATAGGTTTTATAATTCAGTTGTACAATATTATTTATATTTTTTGTGTCTATGTTGCATTTTGTGTATTTGTATATATCTGTGTATGTGTGTATTTTCATATATTTTTATACTGTAGTAGGAAACGGCATTTCATTTCAAAATACTTTGTATGTGGAAATGACTAATAAAACTTGAAACTACTTCATCCCCAGAATTATTATTTGTGTATCATACTTAACCCGTGTTACCTTGATTTCTTGAAGAAAACTTTGTTCTCTTGCATGCCTCCACGGTGAGACTTGGATTATACTGCAGGAGTTGTGTGAGAGTTTGTAAACAGATGTTTTGATATAGTTTTGCTGTGGTTAATTGCGGCCCCCTATTACTTCAATTCATCAATAATTTTCTCAGTTTTTTGATTCTTCGTTCACCATGGAGGCGTGCAAGAAAAACAGTTTTCTTCGTGAATTCAAGGTAACATGGGGTGAGTAACTGATAGATAAATGATCATTTTGGGGGTGAAGTATTCCTTTAACAGATGTTAAAGTTTTTTTTAGGGCTGCGACTAACAAGAATTTTCATTACTGACCAATCGGTTAATGATTTTCTCAATCAAGCAGTTAACTGTTTTGTCTATAAAATGGCAGAAAATGGTGAAAAATACCAAGGTGACCCATTCAAATATTATTTTGTGCAGTGAATAGTCCAACACCTAAATATCTGTAGCCCGAGACATAGATAAGCACTAAATCCTCACAGAGAGAAATGTTGGCATTTTTGCCGAAAAGAAAGAAGACTCAAAACGATCAATCAATTATCAAAATAGTTGAATTTTATCGCAATGGACTAACTAATTAAGTCATTATTTCATCTCTATACATTTGGTTGATGAGACCTTTTAACAATGAAACAACAGACATTTTTCTTGAACATTGAAAAAGTTATATTTTGAGTGAAAGAAACCTGATACAAGTGCCCCATGATTTCTTCTTATTATAACTGCCTATTATTGTATTAAAAAAAACCCTGATATATTTGTAGCCAGTGGATGGAGTTTGGCCAGTTGTCATGGAGATGGTTCAGTTGTTACCATGTGACCTGTGTGGAGTTTTGTTTTGGTCATGGTCCCCCGCCTCCCCCGATAGAAGTGTTGTCATGTGACTGAAACTCCGGTCACAACTGATCCCTGTCAGCTGAACAAACGGTTTGTTCTTTGTTATGAAGACGACGAGTGTCCTCCACAAACGTCTGCATTCCATCAGCAAATGTGGCTGCCGTGCTCTGAAATGCTCTTTAAAGCCCAGTAGCACACCACCAGTGGCTCTTTTCTGCACGAGGGTGTGAAATGATGAGGTTTTCATGATTGTAGGGAAGCAGATTTTGTTGTCCTTTTTAACAAAGCTGCACTTACACATTGAGAGATCTTCCTGATGCTGTCTAAATTTGTACCGTCTGATTGTAATTGGTTACATACTGCTGTTCTCTGCCTCTAAATCAGTTTCACTCCAGAGACTACAGCAAAAATATAAATCTAAACGAGTTTTCCCACTTTTCATAACAGCGTCTTAAACATGAGTAGGTTGAACATCAATGACATGCAGCAAGGAATGCAAGTGAAGTTTCAGCTTTATGTTACAAGTTTCTGAGGAATGAGAGGAATGTGTGGCTAAGCAGTCATCTGTGTGATTACTAGTGATGTTAAGAGGGGACTCGAATCTCATTTAGGGGGAAATCTGTTTGACTAATATCAGTTTTCAGACCTGCAACCAAGATAATTCACATGCAGGATCTCTGTGAGACTCCATCGCAGCATGCTAGACTGTGAATAATGTGATTAGACGTATAGGTTCAGGTCACAAGGTTGTGATTGTGACCGGGTTTACTTCACCTTGCTTGTTGCTCCCTAATATACTGAACACAATGTTACAGATTGTTTGTTTAGTTTAGTTTATTTGCACAAAGATACAAAAATGCATACAGAAAAAAAAAGACAGTAATACAGTGCAGGAGAGGAAGGAAGCCTGAGGACTTATTCAGAGTGCTCCCCTAATGAAAAAAATATTTCTTATCAAAAACAAAAGACAGCAAGCGGACAAACAAACAAACAAAAAGTAGTGCTTTTGAATTAGAATAGCTTTTCTTCCACTTTATCATAAACAATAGAAAGTTAAGTTGTGTTTTATTGTAATTATTGCAAAACTGATGTCAAAGGGACAGTTTTTTCTGTAAGTTAGTCAATACAGTATATGTTTGGCAAAACTTGTGGGAAATTTAGGTGGAGCAGGTGCTGCTGTCACTATGTGACTGTGTGTGTGTGCATGCGTGTGCGTGCGCATGTGTGTGCGTGCGTGTGCGTCAGCACAGACATAGCCAGCTCAGCTTTGTCCCGTGTTTGGGATTAGCCCCGCCCTCCTCGCTCGTGCCCTGACTCTGACTCATGTACAGACAACATGAAAGCTGCGTGGTGATAACGACTGGCATTATTTCTTATTAACAGCTCAGACTATAATAAAGTGTCACCATCATGCATTTCATTTTTGGAGATGTTAGATAAGAGGTCAATACTGTACCATGTCTGTGTAGATATGAAGTGCAGAGACTTCCTGGAATCTTGTCATCATTAGGCAGTGGTGGAATGTAACTAAGTACATTTACTCAAGTACTGTTCTTAAGTACAATTTTGAGGTACTTGTACTTTACTTGAGTATTTCCATTTTGTGCTAGGAAAATATTGTACTTTTTACTCCACAATTATTTGAGAGCTTTAGTTACTTTACAAATTAAGTTAATCGTTTTAGTCATTTTTCACACAAAACATTTCATTGTACCAGCTTCTCAAATGTTAGGATTTTCTTTTTTTTATTTTGAGGTTTTATTTGATAACTTTAGTTACTTCACACATTTTAATTATTAATACAAAATACACATCAACTAATAAATTATGATATGTTGTTATACCCAGCAGTATATAAAATAATTAAAATGAGCACCACCTTTACCAGCTGCAACATTAAAGTGAACACATTAATGCAATGCTAATTATAATCCAGAAATATAATATGATTCTGAAATGGGACCATTCTGCATGATGAGTACTTTTACTTTTGGTACTTAAGTACATTTTGATGCTAATACCTTTTATACTTTTACTGAAGTAAAAATTTGAATGCAGGACTTTTACTTGTAACAGAGTATTTCTACACTGTGGTACTGATACATTTTCTTAAGTACAAGATCTGAGTACTTCATCCACCACTGTCATTAGGTTTCCAGTTTTTACATTTCTGTTTACAGATGAAACAAATGAGATATATCGACGAGAAAGCTTTGGAGGTGTTCCTTGCAGAGAGCCAGGCTAGCTGTCCGCCCCATGCTTCTTAACTTATGCAAGGTTAAGGTTAAGGTTAACATGCAGACATCAGAGGGGTCTATTCTATTAAAGTAGCCTACATATTGGCCCATTTGTTGACTAGCCTGTGTTCCAGTTTAAGAAATACCCTCTTTTCCCCAGCAAACTCTCTGCGGTGTCTTTTTTTAA
Organism: Heterobranchus longifilis; assembly: GCA_028570985.1. NCBI lineage: Eukaryota > Metazoa > Chordata > Actinopteri > Siluriformes > Clariidae > Heterobranchus > Heterobranchus longifilis. Next base: position 12,196 of record JAOVVB010246435.1, on the reverse strand, counting down.
AAAAAAGCGTCTCTTTTGATTGAATAGAATAGAGATTGTAACCGAGTCTGGGTGAACCACTTCTGTTGTCTAAGAATGGAATGAAGGTACAAGTTGTGTTTATGCAGCCTGCAATTTGTCATCTGTCATCGAAAAACCAGTCACGCACATAAAGTAAAACATTATTGTGCACAAGGTGTTTACTACTAAGAGCCATCAGCATTGTGTTGACACATTAGTTTGCATCTCTTTTGACTTGAAAAAGTACAAAAAAAACAGGAGAAGTGTGCAGCCACTTGAAGGCAAAATTAAACATCCCTCTCCTCAACTGAACTTGTTTTTAAAGGCGATGAAAAGAGTCTTAAAAGAGTCAAAACAGAACTGCGGAAAAAAAAAACAGGTTCACCAGTTATCCACACCCAAGCAAATATTTGACACAGATGAGCCCGACAGGCATTTTGGTATGCAGTGTATTCCATTTAAATGCAAACTCCAGTTTTTGAGTTAGCTGTGTATCGTACTGTAGCTTTTCAAAACCCCTCTTTTCATCCATTTGGGTAATTGCATGAGTGCACCGCTGCAGCTTTGCTCTCATCATCTCTGATAAACATCTCTGAACTTCACAGACTGTATCTCCCATTCCACATGCAAACATGGCTTCTTTTTTTTTTTATCAGCAACTGAGACGTGATGCAAACGAGCTACAGAGGAAGCAGCAGGAGCAGAGATAGGATATACCCACACTAAACACATTCTTATCACTGACAGAAGCCTATTGTAGTGTGTGGGGATGGGCTGAATACGACCATGAAAGTAGGACTGATGTCACCAGCCCACATTGTGTACATACAATGTGGTAATTTAGCCTGTGAGGGTCAGAAAAAAACACAGTGAAAAATGTGTAGTGCCTTGTTGTTTGAAGCATTTGTAACGTTTGAGTTACGATTAGAAATCTTATTTTTTTGAAGTGGGGTTGTATGAGGTACTGATCCATTACCTGCAGTCGAGGGCGGTTGGCACGCCCCCCTGTTTGGAGAAGCATGACAGGAGTCCTGACGCAGAAGCTAATGTACTGCTGTGGACGGGGCCACACAGCAAAACGTATTTTAGCCACCTAAAAAAAGGGACGACCTAAAAAAATCTATTTGTTTAACTATATTTAGAATATTTTCACTGCTTTACCTTGCCGTCAAACAGCCCTTTCCTTATTTGGCACCACAACCGTAGAACTTTCCCAAGAAAACCCACAGTGTTATCCAAGGTTACATCTTACTCTCTGAAGAAAAATCAATACACACATACTGTATACACACATTGTCATAAACGAGTCATACAATGAATACGAAAATGTATACACAACGCAATATGTTTTAAATGCCGGTCGTGTGATACATGTGTCATGAACGTTGTGGAATGAGACTAATTCGGTAGGTTTAGGCTACAAATGTACTTCGTCAGGTTTAGGCAACAAAAGGACTTGGTATGGTTTGTAAAAAAAAATACAGGAATTGGCATTAAAATCCCTACTTCCGTCTTCCGTTTTAAATACATGTGACGGTGGCGTGATACACTGCGGACTCCAACAAGGTTTCCTGGGTGAAAGTCCTGTGTGTGTCGTGTGTGTGTGTGTGAACATGCTAATGAATCTCTTCACATGATGCATGAAACCAGTTTTGAGATGAATACAACAGCCAACACCCTGTCAGCCTTCATGTGCAAATCCACAGCCATGCAGCATGGAGCCACACTATCTGCTTACATAGACACAGTATTAACCAATACGCTATTTACAGTCATTATTCAGCACCTGGTGGGCCGGTGTGACTCATGACAAGCTTTGTGGGGTGACTTTATATTGAAAATTATGATTTTATTTATGATAGGCATGGTTCCCATGGGTCCTTGAAATCCTTGAAAGTTTGCGATTTTAAGGGGGGAAAAATCATGGCCTTGAAAGTTTTTGAAAATAGACATAAATAGACATGGGTCATTGAAAGTGCTTATATGTTGCGCAAGAATAGAAGTTATTTTGATAAGTAGTAGGCTAAATATGGCAATTATTGTTTCACACGCCAGCCTGCAGTTTCATTATAAAAACTCTGTGTTGTAACAGTAATGAACCCTGATCCGGGTCTCAAACTGAGCCGTGTTTGGTCCGTGAGTTTGAGGGAACTGGGCCTCTAAAGTACTTGAAAAGTCCTTAAATTTGATGTTTAAGAAGTTGTGGGAACCCTGATGAATGAAGTTAATTTGGAGATTTATTTTAACAATAGCAAAACTATATCTACATTTCTGTGAATTTCTCCTTAAAATGTTCTCTTCCATTCACGTCTTTGTCCTAAACATTTCTATTTTAACTTTTGTTTCAAGAGGCATTCAGGAGATTTTACAGATTTACTGGAAACATTATCAGTTACGTTAGCACTTGTTAAAAAAAAAAAAAAAATCTGAGAGGAAATATGATCAAGAAAGTGCTCATCATTTAACAACAGTGGGTCTAATCTCCAGTGCCTCCTTGTGAGACAGGACTTTGGGAAAGCTATTGAAGAACAAGAGGTGAATGATCTGAGATTATGATACTTTGATGGGTACATGATCTTAAATAACACTATTATCTATGAAAAAGTAATCTATGCGGCTATAGGTTCGGTGAACATGAGGAAAAAAAGAGTACTCTCTACTTGTAGGGTGTAAAAAAACGGCATGGGTCAGAAAGATAATTAGCTTTAATGAGTCTAGTGGATTTACTAAGAGAGATGGGTTTGGGAGAGGAGTTTTTAAAAATGTGTATTTGTATAATTCAATACTGATATTGAATAAACAACAGAGATTTTAATTGTATTCGTCACATATACATACAAGTACTCCCAGGCAGTGCACAAGTGTTCTTGTGTTTTTCTGTTTTTCATTTGATTTAACAGTGAAAATGCCAACAATTAGATGTCTGATGGTTTAAGATTGTGTCCATTTCCAGTCTGGATCTGTCTCTCCTGAAGATAAGTGGTGTCCAACACAGTGCAGGTCACTGAGGGGAATAATGGAGACATGGATAAGAAAACGAATGGCCTTTTCCTTCCTGCTGGGTTGTTGATTGGATGAAAATGAGGATGGTGAAGACTATAAATTATCAGAGCAGGCACTATCTGTCTCTTCAATAGCTTCACCTGTGGCCTTTAAATATTTAATCAGCTACTATCACTTTAATGGGCCTGTTTGTCACTGGGTTGCCATGGCTGCCACTTGGCCACGGTAAATTATATAATGAGGCTGGTTCAGGAGAATGAAACTCTAACAAGACAGACTTTTCAGTATAAAGCACCCAAAACAAATCAAATGTGTGTGTCTACTCTGACTGCTCATTAATCAAGTCTCCGGGATCGAGGTTTAAAACTCCCGTTTAGCGAGAAAGATGATCTTTATACTGAGTAAAGGGTGTGTCTTGCCTCTAAGCTGTTTGTCCAGACCACGCCTGTGTGTATGAAAACCTCTGGGATGACAGAAAGCTGACAATACCAGAAACCAGATCAGAAGAAATGACAAGACCCCTCGAGGCGAGCATTTTTTTTAACACTGCGTTTACTCTTTTCTGCCGCAGGCTTTATCTCTTTGGATTCTTGCGTAGCTGCTTTGGAAAAACACTGAAGTGCAACATAATAGCAGAGCCCGTGATCTCACTTTGTCATCATGTTTACCTGGGGAGTGAGGAAACGCACCATTCCCACCGAAGAGAATGACGTTCCTAAAAGCTTTGAGCAGTGGTGTATTGTTTCTGTTGTTGGCTTTGTTTCAGCTTTTTGTTTTATTGATATTTAATTTTCCTGAGTTGAGCATTTATATTTCAATGTGGGCATTACTTCTCAGCCGGAATAAGTGGCGTCGACTAGGAATTAATACCTCAAAAACATGATTAAAATCGTTTGTGTGACTTGAATACTTGGCTTGTAAGACCTTTGATCGCGGCCCAACATCAAAGAATAAATCAAAGAGTGAAAGTCAAAAGAGAGGAATAGAATCAGTGCATCAAAGCTTATTGATCAGTTAAATAACATAGCAACAATGATTGTTGTAGTGTGCAATTCATTTTCTCTAATTCCTTGTTAGAAACATGCAATTTCTCCCTGATTTGATTTTTACTGATGTAACTCGCACACTGACAAACACAACAGAGTAAACAAGTTTCTTCAAAACTTTTAAAATGTGACATGTGGTTTGTTACATTTGGATGGTAGGTCGAAATTATCCCACAGTCCTCAACATCGACACATGTTTAGGAAAGAATTGAATGAATTATTACTGAATTACAGTCTGAGAATGACGTTTTCATTTTGTGTTTCTCATAACGTGACCCTGTGACGACTAAATGTCCCTCTGATGTTGGAAAGGATGGAATAGATGGTGTTTATGGGTGTAGCTAACTGCGTCTGCGTTGAGGGAAATAACATGCTGATTTTGTCTGCTCTGTTGATCTCTCAAGATGAGAGAGATGTGGAAATGCGACAAATATGTGTAATTATCAAATTGCCATAATTAGATAATTGGTAATTTGGAGAATCCAGCGAGTCTTGTGTCACAATGAGGCTGCTGCACCGGCAGTTTGAGATCGTAAACAGACGAAAATACACAACATTCAGATCTTAAGAAGCGACTCTCCGGTTACACATGCACAACCTATATTTTAGCATGTGTGTCCCATTTCTGGCTCTACTGTATTTCGAGTTATTTTGAGCAAGTAGAGCAGTGTCTTCTGGGTAACTGTGGGCTCTCCCTCGGTGTGACAACATGACAGCAGGCACTGTAAACGAGAGCTCGATGTAGGTCATGACTTTCATCAATAGGACTCTACTAGATTAGTTGAAAAAGCACATTTTATTCTTTAAAAACACGTGGCGATCTTTGTTGCATATTTCAGACTCTCATAGGATTGTGTGAAGTATACGATGTTGATACTCGGTCTCAGTTGTGGTTTACTGAGTTGGTAAACAAGACTTGGCATATTTGGCGTGTAGTTCAAAGACATTTTTCTGTACCAAATGGAGCATATTTGAAATGTTGCCAGTATTGTTGTCTGAGAGGAGCTAATCACTGCTTACATCAAGCTAATCTTGTTGTTCTGTTGTAACACTGGAAAAACAACCAAAACAAAACCTTCAGGGGCTCCGCTCTGTGCGAAACTGAACGTTTTTTTGACAATAACCTGTCAGCATCAGTAACCCACCAGACAACAGGACCAGCACATTCTGAGACAAAAAGAGAAACACAAGCAGGCTGATGTAAGGGTCGCAGCAGGTCAGGCGCTGCAACACCATGAAAAGCCCCATTCAGCCTTTTCTGGTTTTCTGCATCTTCAGGTCAGAAAAGGCTCAACAGGGGGCACGCTGGTCATTTTCTCTCTCTCTCTCTCTCTCTCTCTCTCTCTCTGGCTCTCTGTGTCTCTGTCTCTCTGTCTCTCTCTCTCTCACTCTCTCTCTCTGTCTCTGTCTCTGTCTCTCTCTCTCTCTCTCTCTCTCTCACGCTCTCTCTCTCTCTCTCTCTCTCTCTCTCTGTGTCTCTCTGTCTCTCTCTCTCACTCTCTCTGTCTCTCTGTCTCTCTGTCTCTCTCTCTCTCTCTGTCTCTCTGTCTCTCTCTCTCTCTCTGTCTCTGTCTTTCTCTCTCTCTCTCTGTCTCTGTCGCTCTCTCTCTCTCTCTGTCTCTGTCTCTGTCTGTCTGTCTGTCTCTCTCTCTTGCTCTCTCTCTCTCTCTCTCTCTCTCTCTAGATATAGATATAGATATTTAATTTTTATCTTCTTGTACAATTGCCTGCAAGTTATGGGAGGGGCAACACTTAGCTTGTGTATGTTTTTGTGGTGTAGAATAAATAAAGCAGTTGACTTTAAAGTAAATCAAGTTTTTCCCCATATTTTTGTGGAAGAAATGCCCAGTTTCAGTTTTATTTTAGGTCCATCAATATAGTAATCTTTGTAATATCATAATTATAGTAATATGCTTAATTTGTTAGTCAAGATCAACACCTGAGGACTAGACATTTAGAGTTTTGCTCACTTTGTCCTGCAGTATCTCTCTAGTGGCAAGACTTCTCTGCAGTAAACAAAATACAGAATACAGAACTATCCTCATAACTACATTTGTTATGTAATAGAATTTGTTTGTTTAGTGTTGCTCATTATGGTGTCTTGAGTTGTCAACATCGGACAGGCAAAGTAAAGTTTGTTGTTCTCTTTATACATGAAACACTCGAGGTGAGGCATGTCGCCGTGCGCACAGCCGGAACGGGCCATGTAACTAAAAAAATAAAAATAAAAATCAACATTCCTAGCAAGAAGTTTCAATATAATTTCATTACTTGTCCTCAAACTGGTTCTTGTCTTGTGGGCTCGGCATTTACACACCAACACCAATTTCTAATTGTTGTAGTTTTAATGGTCTACATTACTAGCAGGGACAATTGAACACCCATATATTTAGCAACCGAATGTTTCCATATATTTGGCCTGCACATACAGTATATTTGACTGTGTGTACACGTTAACACCGTGGGGGTTTAACTGAAACAAGGAACATCTCAACAGTTTGTTTTTCTTGTAAAAGGAAGACTTCACTGATTTATAACTTCTTGTTTTCATTAGAGTTTTTTGGCTCAGCTTAAGCGTGAGGATGGGGAGGGTCCAGTGGGAGCTGATGAGGATATGGAGTGAGGAATATGAGGAGAGGTATAAAGAGTTGGAGGGGTGGGGGTCACCGGAGGGAGCAGGATGAGAACGAGGATTTAGAGAGAGATCAGAGACAGAGGTGAGTAAGTGAGAAGTGAGGAATGGTGTGGTGGGGAGGGGGGTGTACAGGAAACCCCATTGTGCGGTGGCTCCAGCCATTTCCTGTTTGTGTGCCAGCTGTACTTCCCTCCTTCCTGTTGTACCCAGGAAGTCGGTGTCACATTCCAGCTCTGATCAGCTCTGTGTCCGTGTGTCAGAGAGATCTCAGGATGCTGCCATTGTCAATACCTGCATGTTTGTTGCTTCCCTGCTCTATTTTTAGGGAATAACATTTGCAGAGGTAGAAACATGCAGACAACAAAACTTGTAATGAAGTGTTTATGGTTTGTAGAGACTGCTTGCACTTTGAATCCAAAGTTGGGACGGCAAAGGGGAACACAAAATAAATTCAGAGAACCAACTTAAGTATTACTGGAAAAGTCTAGTGGAAACTATTATATTTTTATTATAAACAGACCCATAGTCCAGTTTCAACACTCCTCAAGTCTATTAGTGTTGTCATTTCTTTCTGAAATATCGTGTTGGCTCACATCATTAAGTAGCTTTTGTCCGACTAACAGTCTAAGACGGGGATGCTCGACTTGCTTTGCCCGGGGGCCACTTTTGTAAATGACAGGAGGCCAGTTAATAAACAAACATTAATAATCTTTATCAAATAAAATGAACGAAATTGAAAATGGAATTAACTTGGCACAAGGGTTGATACTATAGTGTCAATCATTGTGCCAAGTTCATTCCTATAGGCCCGTCTGATAAATCAGATATTTTACTGCATTTAATTAGAGCTGCAACGATTAGTCGACTACTTCATCAGTCAGTCGACAGAAAAATAATCTGCAATCTGATAATCAATTAATCGTTTGAGTAGTTTTCATGCAAACATGTCAGAAAATGCTGTTTTCAGCCTCTCAATTGTGGATAATTTATTTATATCATATTAAAGCAAATATCTTTGGGTTTTGGACAAAACAAGACATTTAAAGACATCACTGTGGACTTTTTCTCTATTTTCTGACATTTGATAGACTGAACAATTAATCTAGAAAATAATCGGCAGATTAATTGATAATGAAACTAATCTTTAGTTGCAGCCTTACATTTAATAGCCGCAACTTCATTTTAGGTGTAAATGATTTGGTTACATTTGAAAGAGTTTATACAACATTAACGCTGGAAACTCTTCCGTCATACAACCACTTAAATGATTCATAAACATAAACTGCTCCAGACCAGAATAAAGAGCATATTGAAATCCTTATTTACATCCAAAGTACAACAAAATTCCACCCGGCACCCGATGGCCAGATTTGGCCCGTGGGCCGTAAATTGAGTATCACTGGCCTAAAACCTAAACATAATCAGTTTACTATCACATAAGACAAAGAAAAGCAGCAAATCCTCACAATTTAGAAGCTAAATTCATGTGACGATATGAAAATTTCATGTCACGATTATCTTGGACAGAATAATTGCGATTCACGATATTATCCTGCAAAAACAACAAAATATGTTTAAATCTCTTAAAATGGCACTAAAACACACTGGAATCACTTTACCTTACTTTTTGCTTTGTTGGAACTTTTTTCTTGAAACATTACCATTTTTTTTTTTTTTATAAAATTGTGACTTTTTCTGTAAACATTCCAACTTTTCTCATAAAATTGTGAGTTTTTTCTCAAAACATTACAATTTTTTTAAGTCAAATATTTTGTATTGCATCACAGATACTGTAGTAAACTGCAGTCACGATTATCCCGATAATGAAAATTCACCACGAGAAACTGTGTTTTTTATCGCTATCCACGATAAAATCCATTATTGTCCCATCCCTAGCCCTGACCCGACTCGGTACAGTCTGACTTTGCTCTCCATGAAGAACATTTTTCACTTTTTGCTTGCTGAATAAAATAAAAGTACTAAACATATTATCTTCCTTTCTCCTCAGCGGTAGAAGAAGGGGAGTCTTCAGAGTGTGGAGGGACCTGGGATGAATCAACTATCCAGACAGGTTTGTGTACATGCACGCACACACACACGTATGCACACACACATGCACACACACACACACTGATAAAGTAATAGAGTTCCAGCAAGCTGTCAGATCCACACGAGAGGCTTAAGTCTATACGTCTCTCACACACAAACACACAGACACACACCATTTGTAATATCAATTCCACATGGTTTATAATGGCCTGCTCAGAGGGATATCCGGGAGAAAAAGGAGGAAAAGATGGAGAGATGAAGTGAACATAGACGAGTTACGATGGAGGGATTGGTGAAAGTAGTAAACCATATATAAGTGAGAAAAGAGGAGATTTGAAGAGAAAAAGAAGGAATGAGAGGGAGATGTGAGAAGAGACAGAGCACTCGGTCTCGGGAGTCGGACTGAATGGAAAGAGAGATGACAAAGGGGATATGGAGAGAGAAAGATGGGTGGAGGGGGGGACAAGAGAGAGATTTGTGTGCTTTTTCACTACTCTCTGTGGTCTTGTGATATCCTGGGAGGAAGTCAGAGAGATGGTACAGTAGGGCTTTTCTTTTCTTTCTCTTCTTTTCTTGGATTTGGTTTTTCCTTGCGGTTTCTCCAAACCCAACTGCTGTATATCTCCCTCTCCCTCCTCTCTTCTATCCTCCCTTCTCGCTTGTTTCCACCCTGAGATGGAAATTTGAAATGATCCTCTCTCTCCCTTTTGCCCTGATGGAAAAGGAGCAACTGATCTTTACTGTTTTTATTTGTTGTAACTCTGCAGACAAAAACATGTGATTAGAGGATGGGACAATCATCGATTTTGTCGTGGATCGTGATTAAAAAAATGCTCACAATAAGTTGATCGAGGTGAATTAACATTATCGTGAATATCCTCACGAATTGACTGCAGTTTACTGCAGTGTCCTATCTGTGGTGCAATAAAAATGTGTTTCATAAAAAGGCGGAATGTTTTGAGAAAAAGTCACAATTTTATGAAAAACTAAGCATCACTAAGCAAACTATAAGATAAAGTGATTTCAGTGTGTTTTAGTGACGTTTTAAGAGGTTTAAGCATATTTTGATGATTATCGGCATAATATCATGAATCACAATTATTTTGGCCAGAATAAATTTTCACATCGTCCCATGCCTACATATGATAGGCTTTGGGTATATGAAAAATGTGTTTATTAAAGCACACATTTTCATGAAAATAATAAGAATGTAGTGTGAAACCTAACCGCTCTGAGGACACGTCGACTCGTGACTGATAAAATCCAAACAGTGGCTGTCTGTGTCATCATTTTCAAAAGTCTCCCGGAGTTTTTAAAGTAAAACAGGGTCAGCAGCGTTTTCAAACGTCTCAGTTTTTCGGCGTTTGGAAACGCCGGAGTAATGTGGACGTTAAACGTAAACATAGCTAAAGTTATGCTTTTTAAAACCAAAAATGTAGTAGTGTGAACGTACTTTTTTACTACCATAGAAAAGAAAACATGTTCATATTTGCCATTTTGCCATTTTTGCTTAGAAAATGCCTTAACACATTAGCAATTAAATTGTTTTCTTTTGATCGACTAATTGATTAATTGACTCATCATGATTGCAGAATCCAAGGTAAATGACATAACCGGACTGGATGAGTATCATCATCATTTTTAATTATTATTTTTTTTTACCAGTATCACGATGCTGTAATGAGTCAAAGATTTCTGGGTGAAAAATGGTGCATCTGCTGCCTCCATATGCTAACTCTGGCACGACTAGGCTATTGACGTTCTTCTCACTGTTGTCGTTAACACTTAGTGAAGATCAATTTACACATTTTCCAAACCATGGCAAAAACAGTTTGACTACAGTCAGCTGTAGCTAGTTTTTCTGCTCTGGTTTGCAGCCTATCAGAGAACAGTTAAACACTTCCTCTGACTAGATCCCAACAGGGAAATAAGATACTGCTGAATGTGGTAAATATGCAGTTATCTCTCTCTCTCTGCCTCTGCTGCCCTGTCTCTCGTTCAGCTCTACAGGGATAGAAGGATAGGAAAGTATGACCCTTGGGGTGTCTATGACGTACTGAACCCCGCTCCCCCCCCCCTTCCTCAGACCTGTGCTAACTCTCCTCCAGGGGCGCTATGTCTGTGTGTGTGTGTGTGTAGGTGTGTGTGTCTGTGTGTGCGTGTTAAGGGGGGTGCTGACTGAGGTCCTGGGTGGCTCACTAGAACTGCTGTGTGTGTCAGTTCCTGCAGGAAGCTAGAGTCCCATGACACACACACACACACATGCACACACATACACACCTATCTCACACTCTTCCTCCCATAAAAACATACTGTCCCATATTCCCTTACTCAGCCACTCTTTCAATTTGGATTTTACCATCAATTCCCCATCCCGGCATCCTCTGCATCACTTTTTCTTTCTCTCTCTGCATGCTTGTCTTCCTAAATCTCATTTTCTGTCTCTGTCTCTCTTCTTCCGTCCCTTACCTTTTCCAATTTGTATCTGTGCTTATATTAGAGTAAGTGTGTGTGTGCTGTCTATCCCTTATTCAAGAAGATTAAAAAGAAAGAAGACCTTGTTTCCTTTACTCCCTGGGAGATGGTGTCGACAAGGACGGGACGAGAAAGGGGGAGAGAGAAAAAGAGAGAAGGGAGAAATATACCATCCCATCCTGCTAAATTCACAAACATCCAGCCCTCCTCTATCCTTTCTATACTCTTTTTTTTTCAGTCTCTCTCTCTCTCTCTCTGTCTCTCTTTCGTTTTCTCTGGAAAATGTGTGTTGAGTTTGGAAAGACCCGCGGGAGGGAAGGCGGAGGGAGGTGGGAGGGTGACTCAAAGGGAATAGCATCAAGCCAACCTATTCTCCCTACATCTCCTTTCCTTTCCTTTCCTTTTCCTTTCCTGGAGCCCGCAGAGGTCGAAGTTGCCCCAACACCTTCCGTCTCTCTTTCCTTCTGTCCACGCCACCCTTTAGTGGGACAGAAAAACAACTTGTCCCCTTCTTCTCTTGTTGTTTCCTCTCTTGTTCTCTCGCTCCCCCGGTGTGCTGGGAGAAGAAAACGAGTGAAGTTGCCATGGACCGAGAAAGAAAATGAGAGAGAAAGAGTTGTAAAGGGCAGGTAGCAGCAGAGATGCCCTGTTTATAAGAGTCATCTGTTCAGACTTTAATGTATGTCCAGTCTCATGTAGAACACACGCAGGACTTTCACCCGGGAGACCGGAGTTCGAGTCTGTGTGTATCGTGCACATGTATTTAAACTCAAAGTAGGAAGTAGGGATTTTAATGGAAATCCCTGTGTTTTTTTTACTAACCTTAACAAGTTGTTTTGTTGCCTAAACCGACCGAATTATTCCCGTTTCACAACGTTACTCACGATGTTAATAACGTGTATATCACATGTCCGGGCCATGTATTTAAACCGGAAGACATGTTTGTATATATTATACGAACTGCTGTGCAATACTTTTCGTATGATAT
>JAOVVB010246407.1:0-12272 GCA_028570985.1 Heterobranchus longifilis | reverse complement strand
AGCTGTCAGTTAAAACCTCATCTATCTGTGTGTTTTAATTAGGGCCTCCCCTATTTCTGGCTGAATGGCCGCTTCATTAACAGAGACGGTTTCTCGGATCTGTCCGGCGTGTAACACGCAGTGAGGGGGGGAAAGGGTGTGTGTGTGTGTGTGTGTGTGTGTGTGTGTGTGTGTGTGTGTGTGTGTGTGTGAGAGAGAGAGAAAACAGGGTGTGGGGGTTGCTTTAGGGGTATTGATGACGCAATTTCCCCTGAGGGGTGGTCCTCCCATCTGCGAGTGGAATAGACAGGATCTGGCCAAAAAACAAAAAAGAAGAACAAGAAGGAACTATATGGGACAAGAGGAAGATGTAGGAACAAGAGAGCGGATGGTAAATTAAGTTTCAAGAAAATGTTACATATTTTTCTTCAGTGTTTTATGAAATTGTACGGATTCAAAGCAGGCTGATCTTAGGACCAGAATATGGAAGAATTTATACCTTTTGTTGAGCTTCTTTTGGTTTGTGATTTCTCCAAAACTGCAGCTAATATCAAGAAAATATACAAAGTATAGTTTAGGGCTGCACAAAATGAGGAAAATATCTAATTGCGATTATTTGTGACTGATATTGCGATATGATTCTTAATATGGACAGAGTCCCCATGTGTCCTGGAAAACCTGGAGATTTAGAGACTAGTTTTCAAGTCATGGAAACAGCTGGAAATGGATTAAAATGACCAAATATCCTGGAAATAATCCATGTTGTCCTGGAAAGTTTTAATTGCATTTTAAGACCCTCTCTCAGATCGCCTACGTAAACCTCAGTGCGTATTTAGTTTGAAACTCGACTTGTTGGTAAGATAAGTTGCACAGTATGAAACTTCAAAGCAGGTTTACCAGACACAAAGTGGACCGCTGCCTTTTCATTACGGCTCCCATATCAGTCAATCTGCAGAGCGGCCTTTCAGCAATCTTTCAGCATCAAGTCTGTATTTTGTGAGCAAATGCTGTCCTTCATTTTCAAGAAAAACTCCTGGAAAATTCTTTCTTAAAAAGAGTGGGAACCTTGGAAGGAAACCATGATCATATTTGCATCATCATTCCCATTTTCACTGAAAAATTAAAATGATCACGGTGTGATTATTTTGCAAGGATCTGTACCAAACAAAGAGTTTTTCCTTAAGTCTGTAGAATACAAATTTTTAGGCCGGGACATCTCTGCAGCATCACAGTACTTAATTGCACTCATCCATATTGCGATTTTCAATAAAATTGTGATTAATTGTGCAGCCCTAGTCTAGTTTAGTATTCATTCTCATGAACTTGCATAAGAACCACCCATGAATTATGAATTAATAAATGAATTGCTCTGCTCTTTCAGACATCCAGTCTGTTTTTCATGTTAGTGTCCATAATCAGCATATATCAAACCGGATGCTAAAATGCTGATTAATCCTTTTTCATAAGCCTGACCCCTGTGCACCTTTGTGCAGGATACTGTGCAAAACAAATCCTGGCTCGCTCATGATGGAGTGGGTGTGGTCAGCCATGTGTTCACACAGCCAATGACGGTTAGCGGCCCGGCCCCGCTCCGTGCAGAGCTCTGTATCCTGGAGGAGGACAGGGGGGTCAGATGGTGGAGCAGGCCACCAGCTGCTCTCCTCGCCTTCATTTTCTCCGTCTTTCCAGTCTGCAGCAGAAAGAAGGCCACTGTTTACTTATGAGAGCTAATGCATGTCATTTTTGTTATTTTTTAACCCAGTCTGTCCGTCATGGCACTGATCCCAACTTAAAGTTTTCGACCTCTTTCTTCTCTTCTGTCAGGAACAATCCACTTTTTGTAATTGGTCCCCTTTCCTGTAGTATTTACAGAGTTGTTTGTTCCCTCGCAGTAAAACGAAAGATAATGGCCAATTTAGGTTCTCTGACCCAATCCCCCCCATCATTAGTCTTTCTGCCCATCTGTGCTCTTCACTGTTGTTGTGAGACGAGGAGGAATGCTTTGCATGCATAGACATCCGGCTCTTTAGCTGCTAAATGCTCCACTATGTTTAGTGTCATGTCTCCTGTTTGGTGCTGAGCAGGTAGTGCACGCTGGGTTTATCTGAGCTTTTGTTGCTTTTTTTTCGCAGGATCATATTGGGATCATTTGTGTTTATTCAGTGCAGAGCTGTAGGCGCCAACAACGTTTTTTCTGTCATCAACTGTGGCCGAAATAACCACTATTGCTGCTTTGTACTTTGTGGAAGTCCCAGATACGTCAGAAAACCAAACAGCATCATGTCTGGATTCATAAAGTGGATAAGAAAGTAACGTTACGTCTGGATGACCACCGGTTCCAGCGCTACTTGAGTTACAGATTTTGCTCTGATTGAATTGCAACAAACGGATCAAAAGTGTGCCGAAATATCTGCATCGTGATGCCGATTTGTAACAAGTCTGAATTCATGCTTTGTCACGTCTGTCCAGAAGACGACAAGCAAACAACTTTTAAAATGCTTGTTTTCTGAATGGAGTTCAGTTCTGTGCTCTGCAGGAGAGTCTCAATGCTGATAGGCTTTCGCGACGCGGCGTCACACGAATTTCTCAAGTTTAAAAATTTCAACTCAAGCGACTCCAGTTCGCGTCTACTCGCGTCTTTGCATTGACTTTGTGTGTAATCGCGCCGTGCAATTTGTGCAAAACGCAGTCAGTGTGAACGCACTGTACAGTTGACTGGAAGAAGTTGAGGTGAACTGCAGAGTCGGGTGATAATTCATACCTTACACACATCATTTGATCCATTGTTGTTCTAAAGATATGAAGTAAGGCTGTTTTTCAGGAGTGTATTTCAGTCTCTTCAGTGATGCTCATATTGGAAAGCTTAACGATGTCAGTATTAACTGGCAGCTCCTTCCTGTTCCTGAATGCTGTGTCACTAAATGCAGTGTGGGTGATGGCAGGTCTCCATGGCGACTTCGAGTAGATGACAGTTAGGGGGGGGGGATTGAGAAATGAGTCTGTATTATGAATGCACGTCTTTGTGCGTGCTCATATAGCAGAGTTGGCCGCGGTGATGCAATCAGTTGGCACAGTGCAGCGAGTGCAGGCGCTCTTATCCTTCTGAGATAAGTCATTCTATCAGCTCTAATGCAACCTGCCACGCACACGCACACGCGTGTGCACGCACACACACACACATACAGTCACTACTGCGAACATGTTTATCAAACATTCATCCAACTTCCTGCCAAACACACTTTTTCAATTCACAATTATACAGTGAAAAAAAAAAGTATCACCAGAACAAATGCTTGCCATTGTACGATTCTGCAAACCACAGATACATTACGTTTGTATGTTTCATATGTAGCAAATGTTGAAACTTTACATTTATTTACATTTCCATTTTTAATTTTATGTTGTGACAAGGCTGTGGTTACCGTGTGGTTGGTTTAGGCACAAAAACGACTTGTTTATGGTTAGGAAAAGGAAATGTTTTAGCTTAAAATACCTGCTTTTGTGGCCAGAACCACAATAGAAATGTCCTGATGAATGGTTTTAAAAAAACTGTTTTTGTAGCCAGACCATGGCTACAAATGTCCCGACGTCTCGTTAAAAAAAATCCATTTTTGTCTCCAGAACCACAGCTAGAAACGTCCTGATGTCTTGTTAAAAAACACCCGGTTTTATTGGTCTCGAAACAGCGGTCTCCTGTTTGGCAGGCGTCTCGCCGTCCACCGTCCCCTCCTCCTCCGGAGGAAAACACTTTAATTGTTGATATATGTATGAAACATATAACATGTCTGTGGTTTGCAGAAACATACAATGCCAACATTTTATTCTGGCGACTGAGCGTGATATGAGTCCTGAGAATGCATGTGTGTAGTTTCAGCCTCTATGTGGATTTAACTTTCTGTGCTACTTTTTTCTTTTGGTATTTTTCTGACGTGATTGATCGGATATTTCCTGTAGCTGGCTGATTCCAAAATGTGACATTTCTCAGTATATGAGATCACAGTCTTACTGTCATGAGGATGACACGGAGACAGTGAAGTAAACAGAGGAAAGCTGTCTTAAACTCGCCAACTCCCTCTTCTCCTCTACTAGACTCTCCTCTGACCCACTTTTTCTCCTTTCTTTTCCATCGATTTCACCAACTTTATTCTCATTTTATTCCTGAATACTTTTTGAATCCTCTAAATCAGGGACACTTAACTTGCTTTGCCCGGGGGACACTTTTATAAAATGACAGGAGGCCAGAGTCCAGTTAATAATCAAACATTAATAATATCTATCAGATAAAATGAACATTAAAAAGCCCATAACTCATCTTTTTTTTTTATTCTTTATTTTCAAATGAACTGACTTATTAACTAATTTAAGTGGCACAAAGATTGACACAAAGCCTATAAATGTAATAGCTGCAACTGCATTTTAGTTGTAAATGCTTTGATGCTTTGGTTACATTTAAAAGAGTTTATACAACATTAAACATGGCTGGAACTTCTTTCATCATGCAAGCACTCAAATGTTGCAATGATACCATAACCATAACATAAACTGCTCCTACCACAGACAGAATGAAAAACATATTTAGCCCGGTCCTCTGTCGGGGGATCTTCCCCTGGTACTTTTCTTTGATAAACAACAAGCTCTATTTTGATGCTTTTTTATGCACTCTGACACCTTATTTACATTCAATGTACAAACAGAATTCACAGTGTGAATCAGTTTATTGTGAATTAGAAAATTGTCAGTGGGTCATCCTTTCTCTTGAGCCCAATCATGTTTATGCAAAACACAGAAATGTTACATTGGTATGTTTCAAATGTAGCGGAGTGTCATAACCCGGCTCCTAGTCCATGACAAATACGGGAAAGGACAATGATGGTAAAATAAAGATAAAGAAGTGCGGAGTGTGTGCATTACTGAAGCATCATCGTAGTTAGGCAGTGGCGGGATATCAACGTGAACTTTTTTTACCCTAAATCTTTATTGACAGTCATTTTTACATGCCAAACTATGACGCTTCACTGCGGTCATCTTGGGGATTCAGGTCTTTTGGAGGGTCATGGTCTATGTGCATGTGTGTGTGTGTGTGTGCATACTTGCGTGCCTGCGTGTTTGCCTGTTGTCTGTGCTGTAGGGGTGTGTTTCCAAAAACTAATAAACAAACTGTTTTAATGGGATTCCTGCAACAGCAGGAAGTGTTGTCCCAAAAACTGCACAGTTATCCACACGCTGCCATGCTCGGAGGGTACATAGTAGTAGTACATGTTTTGTTGTACAATGTCACAGATATCAACACATACAATCTACTGTGTGTGCTGAAGAAGTGGCTGTTTGTTACAGTATTGTATCGTTCTGAAACCTGCACATAAGACACCTGTAGAGGGACAGATTTTGAGGCACAACTATGCATTAAATGCAGGTCTTTATCTGAGCGTGATAACTGGATTATCTACTATATATAGCTCTTTAGGTGTTGGACTTTTAACTGATAGCGAAAACATGTTATCTCTAAAAGTAAAACCAGGAGGGACACTGAATCTAACGTGCAGAACCAGCAGTGATAAAGCAGAATTTAAGGGGCTCCAGAGCTTCAATTTGAGGTTGCAGGTTTCCTTTTGAACTCCCTATGTCACTTCCCCTCTCCCTCGGGGCCCAGAGGAAGTAGGAGCAGATGTGTTAAGCTAACGGACACTTTGACAACACTGCCAGTCTGTGAGTTCCTCTACCCCCTACTACCGGCATTAACAGAAACCGCCTTTGATGTACGCAGCACGTGTGCGCTCACACGCAGCCCCTGATTACAGCCGCAAGCTGTTCTGCCCACCTCTGCCATCTCATGCACAAACACTGTCACCGTGTTCTGGCTGCGTCGCAAAATGCTGCCATGTTACGAACAAAATTACCTTTTCAATGGCCTTTGATTGCTCTTAGTTGTTGTTGTATTTTCTAATCTTTCATTCTTTAAATTGATCTTCCAGGTCTAATTTTGTTCCTGTTTTAATTTTGGTGCACATATTATGATATTGCCTTTAGACATGGGACGATAAGAGAATGTCATGTGACGATTATCCTGGCCAAAATAATTGCGATTCACAATATTTTCCCTATAATCAACAAAATATGCTTAAACCTCTTACAACGGCACAAAAACACACTGGAATCACTTTACCTTACATTTTACTTTGTTGTGACTTTTTCACGAAACATTGCGACTTTTTATCTCATAAAATTGTGACTTTTTCCTTAACATTACAACTTTTTTTCCCCCGAAATATTAAAACTTTTATTCTCAAAAAATTGTGAGTATTTTTCTCATAAAATTGTGACTTTTTTTCTCGAAACACGACAACTTTTTTCTCGAAACTTTATGACTTTTTTTCTCGTAAAATTGTGACTTTTTTTCTCAAAACATTGACTTTTTTTCTCAAAACACAACTTTTTTTGTATTGCATCACAGATTGGACACTGTAGTAAACTGCAGTCAATTAGTGAGGATATTCATGAGATATTGACGATTATCCCGATAATGGAAATTCACCACGTCAACTTGTTGTGAGGTTTTTTTTTAGCACAATCCACGATAAAAGCCATTATTGTCCCACATCCCTAATTGCTTTGTATTTATCGACTGTCATTTATGGTTGTTTTGTTGTCTTGTTGATGTTGTTTTGCTCGCTGTTGTCGTTATGTTAACTTTGGTCAACTCTGGTTGTTTTTAAACATGTTATGTTGCATGTAGATGAAAATACTTATAATACTATAATAAACATAATACTACTAACTGAACTGGAAAATCTCTTATTTTCAGGAACAGATTCATGAATATTTTCATTAAACATTATTGAGAATGCAGTTGGGAATTTTGTAGAAGCCTTGATCCATAACACCTTGAATTTTAAGGGGAATTTGACCTGGAAAGTCCTTGAATTTGACGGTTGATAAGATGTGGGAACCCTGGAATTGAATGATGCATTTTAAGATTTGTGTTCGAGTTAGTAAACACATTTTTTTTTTTTAAAAGGTTACTAATCTGAGATTAGAAGGGATTATCCATCACTATGACTGTAGATCACAAGCAGTATTCTCACATGTCAACATATTCCCCGATACATCCATCCAGCGTATTTACTATGTGGTATTTCTCCCTCTTTGTTCTGCAGTGTTCAGCCACAAACCGTGTTTATCTTGGGCTTCTTTGTTATGTAACTGACACGGTTTAGTTTCTGGAATGCAAGAATATCGACCTCTAGTGGCGTCTTTACCTCATTACACCAACCTTCTGCGTGTGTGTTTTGATTCTGAGGACACACTCCCCCGCCTTTGTGTCGAGCACGTGCAGGAAAATGCATCTTTGGTTCTGCTGATGATGAATGTGATTGGCCCGCTCACGTTCCAAAAACATCACTCCATGCTTTTTTTAGTCACAGACTGTAGAGACTCACAGGCATTTGAGAACAAAAAAAAAAAAAATCTGAGTCATTCCTCACTGTGGGAGAAGAAATGCACGTGACTTTGTTATCTAATCCCAGCTAATTTCATGTGCTGTTATCAGGGTTTGTGCAGAGTGTTGAGCATTTGGGAAAATGCTTAATTTTAACCGTTGTGTTTTCAAAGGTTAGGGATATGTTTGACTTCGATTATACTTATACATATAAATGTTTGATTTTCAATATAATCTCTCATCTGCTCAATCTCATGCAAACCAATAATCTTTTATCTCTAGAAAAAGTCACAATGTTCTGAGAACAAAAGTCACAACAAATCAAAATGTAATGTAACGTGATTCCAGTGTATTTTAAGAGTTTTAAGCATAATTAAATGGGATAATATCGTGAATCGCTGACTATGTTGGCCAGGAGAATCGTGACATTAAATGTTCATATTGTGCCATGCCTACAGTAAACAATCAGCAACATAATTAACATTCCATGTTCGAAAAATGTTAACTTTATTTTTCACAATTTAGATGTGATAATAGAGGCTTCGAGAGTCTGGAAATCTTTGATTTAGGTTCATTAAAAGTGCTTGAAAAAGTCCTTGAATTTTACTCTTAAAAACCTCTATGAACCCTTGACTATTCACTGCTATTTTAAAAGATAATTCTGTATGGGACTATTTTACCAACATGATGAAAAACACCATCCCTGTGCAATGAGATGCATCCTCTGCCTTCCACTCTTGATGCCACTTACAGAAAGGAAACATCAGTAAAAAATAAAATATATTATAAAAAATAATATGCATTAATCACTGAAGTCTTGAGGGGATAATTGGTTATAAACTCTTCTTTGCCTAGAGATGTAAACGGAGAGGGGGGGTGAGAGAGAGGGAGAGAGAGAGAGCAGGGAGAGCGAGAGAGAGAGCGAGAGAGAGGGGGGGGTGGAGAGAGAGCGTAGCTATAAAAACAGACATTGATCTCCAACCAGCTCAGTAGCAGACAGCTGTGCAGGACACCTCTCCTGTGTGACGCTCCGCTACATTATTCTGATAAACAGCACGGGGAGTTTTCAAAAAATCTTTTTCTGGAAAACACGTTTTGGATCAAAATAGCAGAGATGGCGACAATGTTCAGATACCCAGTGTTTCCTCATCTGAAGGGTGAGTTTACAGCAAGGTTTAATTTTGTGCAGATGTTCATCGAAAAACATCTTTTTAGTGGAATATTATTCTGTTCTCCATTTAGTTGGTGAGATCGAAACTTTCATCTGTTGATGTGTTCATTTAAAAATCCTGATTATTCATTATTTTTAAGTGGAGCATGTGCAGCCATCAGTGAGAGTATTTTTTGGAGCAAAGCAGACTGGAGAACGGTGGCACATAGCTGCTGTAAAAGTTACTTACTGTGGTGTTACTGTACATACCCTGTGATTAACATTAGCACTGGTCAAACTGGCCGTATCCCAGTTATTTCTCAGCTTCATAATGTAACGCTACGTTCAGGAGATTGTAGATTTCCACACTTTTCCTTTCACGCTCTGCATGCTTAGTGTGAGTTAACTTGGAATCTTTACCCTCTCTTTACATTTCTAAAAAATACTTTAAAGTCTGTTTTTACACAACAATGTTATTGCTTTTAACAGGTGCCATTATTTTCCATGATTATTTTAGTGTCTGTTGTTGTGCTCTGGTATGTTATCTGTCGGAAACTGAAGAAAAACTATACAATACTTGTGAAATACAGAATATCTTTGGTTGTTAATGTAATTAAGGCAGTGGGCACACATGAATCAATGGATTCAGAAAACAATGGATTAGGGATGGAACAACAATCGATTTCATCGTGGATCGCAATAAAAACACTCACAATAAGTTGATCGTGGTGAAATTCCATTATTGGGATAATCGTGAATATCACGAGTTGACTGCAGTTTACTACAGTGTCCTATCTGTGATGCAATAAGAATATTTGTTTTGAGAAAAAAGTCATAATATTTCAATAAAAGTAAGAAGTAAAAAGTGGCAATGTTTACAGAAAACGTCGTAATTTTTCAAGAAAAAAAACTGAATTTTTGAGAAAAACAAACCTCACAATTTTATTAGTAAAAAGCTGTAATGTTTCGAGAAAAAACATTGTAATGTTTTGGAGAAGAAAGTAAAAATGTAAAGTGATTCCAGTCTGTTTTAAGAGTTTTAAGCATTGATTTTCGGAATAATCACAGTTATTTTGGCCAGGATAATCGTGACATGAAATGTCCCCATGCCTACAATGGATTGAGCCTTTGTTTACTAACGTATTATCAACTTCTGAAATAATTACATAACAAATGTGCTGACAGATATTGACAGTGCTATTGTGATTCATTTCTTCATCACATTGCATAAGGCTTCTGACACGGAGATGAAATGTTCCTCTTCACTCCGTGTGAACAATTATGTAATTCCAGCGCTGAGTCCTTCTCTCCCTACAGACATGACTCAAAACCTCTGAGCGCGTGCCAGAGGATCAGGCAGATGCTCATATCACGGTTTGAAAGCAGAAATAATCACAGATCCCTGAAAAATGTGACTTTGCAACACAGATTTCAAGACGTCTGTCGTTGTATCCAGAGATTAAACCATCTGAAATTTTCAGATCACGATTATAGTGGCCAAAATTATCACGGTTAGCAGTATCATCGCTGTATTGTTGAAATAGGACTGATATTTTATAAGTTTTATATTGAAAACCACTAATAACATTAGCAGCAATATGCACTTTTTGTTTGCATAAACATTGTAGAAGAAGGGACGCAATAAAGAATATAAAAACACAAAGTTTAAGTCAAGGACCTTCATCAGGTATGTGTTTGCACAAACATTGAAATACTAACATAGCCAATTCCTTATGTAAATAAAAACCATATTACATTTGCATTAACCTTAAAGATTAACCTCATGTAAGCATTTTAAAAACATATCAAATGTGCATTTGCTGCATGTCCCTCTGTCCCTGCCTTTCCTCTCTGTTTCTCTCACTATCTAAAAAAAATAAATAATCATAAAGAAATTCTCAGTATTTACCGTGAGTTTTCAAAAATAAAATTAGAAACAGTAATACTAAGCGTTGGGAATTTTACTGTCGTTTATCGTGAAACCAGTAAACGTTACATCCAAACTAGTCTTGCATTGCAGACCATATTCCAGTGTTGGAGTGTAGTCTGGCTGCACGGGGTTTTCACTCTGGTATGGGGTAAAAAAAAAAAAGCTCTGTCTTGTTTGTATTTCTTGTATCAATCACAATCATTTTGGGAGGCGCTAAGCCCCGGCTGCAGCGATGGTGCCCGACATTTACATTGTGCTGGACTTCATGAAAACTTATGAGTACGAAATGTTTTGTGCAAAAACGGTTTTGTCTTAAAAAAAAAAAAGATAGATAGTAGAAGGGGCCTGCCACCCGGCGTGCGTCTTTATCCCAGCACTGTATCGGTAAGCCAGCCATGTCATCACAGTGACAAAGTGGTAAAATAAAAGTCCTTTTTTCATTTGTTTCTGTCGATTCAGATCCGTGTGACCCTGGTCTATCGCTGTCACCGGGGAGGAGTGTCATGGCGGAGCCCGACTACCTGGACGGAGACTGTGATGAGCTCATCAAACCCAAGAAGCTGATCAACCCGGTCAAGAACTCCCGAAACCACCAGGACCTGCACCGAGAGCTGCTCATGAACCAGAAGAGGTCAGGAGACAGAAACATACACGTTCAAATACCTTTCTCCCTTTTGTCTTATCTTTATGATAAAGATAAGACACACTGGACACATTAACATTTAGTGTCCGCTGTTAAGAAAATACAACATAACATAGTGCATGCATACAATTACAGGTTACACTTCCTGGCATGCTTCCTGGTAAATAAATGGGGTAGTTCCCAGGTTACTTTTAAGGAAGTGATTCCTATTTTACAACTAGCAACCCAAAGTTTTATCACGGTTTATAGCACATAAACAGTGTTCATCTCAATGGAGATGATGGTTTATTCATTTATTGGGTGGTAAAAACTCTTTGATGTCCAACAAGGCGTTCTGGATCATAGTCATTTCCTTGTTTGTTTATGGCAGTAATATCAAGTTTGCCCCCATTCAAAACAGCTTAGAAAAACAAAATATTTACAACATTTCCACCAAAACAAGTTCCCTCCCGACACTATTTTGCAGAAGCACCGTCACTGCAGTGCGTAGCCAGAAGGTCTGGCTACACAAGACTGATAGTAGCCTGGCATCACCAAACTAATTCACAAATGCATATTAGTCTGGAACCTCTCATTTTCAATTTCCAAGGGGCGTCCTCAACAGTGCAGACCAAAATGCCTCTGGACGCAATTGGTTAGATTCAGGTCAACCAAAACGTGACCTACAACGAATCAGCACACGTGCAGGTTGGGAAGGTGCTTGGTCCGTTTTGAACCTTGAAGCGTGAGGAAACGTTCTCAAATTACAGCTAAACACAACACTAAAATGTGTTTCTGAAAAAAATTGAAGCGAGAAACATGCAATACAGTAACAGAATCTTGATTCATATTTGATCAGCCTTACCGAGTTTGAACGGTTTGGTCTTTGAGTCTCATGAGCTTGATGGACGTCCGGCATCAGCAGCAGCCATCTTGCTTGTTTACAAAATGCCTCACCCGCCCCATATGAGAAAAACAATTGTGATTGGAGCTACATGTTTCTACTGGAAATCTGTTTGAATGAGAGAGTGGCCAGACCGATATGCAATAGTGAATGAAACCGATAGGGCTAAGTTAATACAGTCAGTAACCCTGCTACTTTGTTGTAATTGGTCTGATAGTATCCATGTAGACTATACTGATGCTTCTGCAGTGT
>JAOVVB010246343.1:0-21062 GCA_028570985.1 Heterobranchus longifilis | reverse complement strand
ATTACTTTATTTTCTCATTAATTAAGTCGATATTTCAGCTCCCACTTACAGAGCATGAAATTGTTCCTCTCTGACTGACTGATCTAAATGTGGCACTAGAGCTGCTATGGCAACTGTGCCTTGGTAAAAAAAACAAGATTACATCTATTGTACACATTGAAAATCATCCTGTAAACTTTAACAACTACATAGAAGTTCACTTGGTACCATTTTAAAAAAGAGTCAGTGTTTCCAGAAGAAAAGGCACATGTTTTCTTACCTTTCCATGTGGAACAAACTCCTCCATCAACTTCTTCAAAGGGTTCTCATAATCCACGATCATCTGGCCCAACCTGGGGTACTCCCGGTCACTACGACACACACAGTACCACAGTTACTATAGAGACCACGGTCATCGCCTGACGTTTGAATCGTTAACGCATGGGGGGTCTGTATGTTTGCAGTGATTTAAAGTGCTGCTGTGTGTTTCAGTCACCTGGCTCCATGCGTCATCTCGTGGGCGTAGTTGTACAGTCCTATGATGGCTTTCCTCTCCTCTATGCGAGAGAGTATTGTCATCAGAGTAGTGTAAGTCACCACCAAGTCCAGGTAGTTCTTGGTCAGGTCAAAGTTCACCGTCTGGCAGGAAACAAAAAGATAAAGAGGCATTTTTCTTAATGAACCATATCTCTTCAGCTGAGAAAGTGGAGGGTTGGGTCGATGGCTGACAGTCATCGACCACTGAGCCAATATCGTGATTTCTTTTGTCTTGTTGAAGAGAGGTTGTTTGTGGAGATCTGCCGTTGCCCACATGTATACAATTTGTCTTTTAAAGGAATACAAAGACCCTGATAAGTATGAATAGAACCGTGTGTACGTCCGTGTGACTGTTTAGCCTACTCGGATGCGTAATCCGGCAAGTATGTGGGGGCCTTTATGGTGGATATAGCTCCTGTAGTTTTGTGCCCATATGATCTGATCAGTTTGGATGACTTGTGAAGCCCCAGTCCGCAGTCTGAGTGTTTTTTTGTTTTTTCACTTACCTTCTATTTTCTGTCTGTCTGTTGTGCACCATTACATTAAGACAAATTCCTCATATGTGAAAACTACTTGGCAATAAATCTGATTCTGAGTGCTCAGCACTCAGTCAGGCAGCGTAGCAGAGAGGAGAGACACACAGGGTGCAAGATGCCTGAATATTAATTCATATCAATTTTCTGGAATTCTCTGCTTAGCCTGCTGCCCCGGCCCCCAGGTCTGCGACCCGGCCCCAGATAAGCGGAAAAAAATGGATGGATGGATGGAATACATATTTTGAATTTGAAGACATCATCACAGTTCGATCAGTTAAAATGATAGTACCTTTATAGGAGTAGATAATAAAGTGGCCACTGAGCGTATGTCAATGTCTTGTTTGGGTTTTTTGCACTTACAATGTCAAAGAAAACCTGGCAGGCGTCGATGGTGTTCAGCAGCTCACACACATGGTCCTGTTGATAAGGGAGTCAATTAGAATTCACCACCATATAATCCTTCACTGTGTGTGTGTGTGTGTGTGTGTGTGTGTGTGTGTGTGTGCGTGTGCGTTTTCCTACCTTGAATTCCATGACATCTACGAAGGTAAAATAGTAGAGAGCCAGGTTCTTCAGAATCTCTGACTTTTCCTTCTGCAGCTGAGCCAGCTGTTGCTGTAAACACGGCAGCGTACACACAGTTACAAAAAAGTCATGAAATAATCTACCACTATAGATCATATGTATACACTATTTGAGTGGCGTATCAAAGTTAGACTCAAAGCTTTTTTTTTTCCCTCTTCAAAATGTTCTCATATAAGCTGGAAGTCTGGAAATAATTTTCTTCCACATTACTTTTTATTTTTTTTAACTGGAGTGAAAAACATCTGCATATCTGTTATTCTAACCCATCTCTCTCTAAAATAAAAAATCTAATTACCAAGTTTCCCTTCAGGGATCAATACAGTTTATCGTATCTTGTTCAAATTAATTACAGCTGCTCTTCATTTTGACTAAATTAACAGCAAACTGAAATAAATGAGAAACTGTTGCTGAATAATTCAGTGATATTGTATCTGGCAAAACTCTGGCGTTTCTTTCATTAACACAAACAGAAAGAAACAGATAACTAGATACAAAGAGAGATTAAAAAAAGACCCTGTTTTTTAAAATCGCAAATGTATATGAAGTCATTTTACTTTGGTAGATCATTTCCTTCATTTGGATATTTGTTGGGACACTTGACAATACAGGAGAGCTACTCCTGAATATTGTCTGTGTGGGATGATGCAGTGACATTCAGTTAAGATTTTTTTTTTCATTTGCTTTTTTAAAAAAAAATGTTTTTAAGTGAATCAGAATACAAGTCTGGGGTGCACACAGGCGTTTCAAAAAGTAGTTTGTGTTTGAAGTTCAACGTCTCGGCTGCAGAGAACACAAGAGAATAAAAATGGCTGACCAAAGTAAAATCTGACTATCAAAGCAAAGCCAGGCGGTCCACCCTTGATTGCGTTTTCTAGAAGTCGGAGTTTAAAGATGGGAAATACAATCAGTGAACGAAGCACCAAAAGAAACCTTCTTCTAAAGTAAAAAAAAAAAAAACTTGAAAAGATTGACACATCAATCTTTTAACAAGCTGGAATATAAACACAAGAGGAATATCTTTAGCTAGTAAGAAGCATTTTTTATTTACATGACAGAAATGTCTGAAGCATACTGTATGTAAATTTAACCCAGCCCCAAAGCTGTGTGTTTCAAGTCAGAACTGTAACTTTAACCATGTGAAACAGTAAAAGATACAGTGGAAAAAGTGTAAGAAATGACAAGTTTGAAGAGTGTGTGGCACTACTGCTGCACCAAGGAGTTAAAACATTTGTTACTCGACCCAAAGTTAAAAATTCGCAGGGTTTTCCGCCCGCTCTCCCTAATTTTGAATGGCCAATTCCCCGACACTGCAATTCTTGTCACTGCTAACTGTCAGAGGCAGATATAAGGATGTCAGACCTGTCCAGACACTGGTCAATCATCATTAAAAGGAACTGAAAAATATAGTAAACTGACCAACGCAACAAATTTGTATATCTTCTGTGTAACACTCCTTAGTGCAGGCAGTCAGCCAGTCACTTAAACAGCCAGTCGGTCGGTCATCAAGCCCTCTAACCAACTAGCAGTCAGCCAGCCGGCAAACCAGGTAGTTAACCAGCCACACAGTCACTCAGTGGATGAAGGATAGAAAGTAAAAGTGCTACCAGCAGAGAGGAGAGAGGAGGGAAAGCAGAGCAAAGCAAAAACACACTCCAAAATAGCTTTAAAAACAGGTACAAAAAATGACATTATTACAAAACTTAGGTACGTGAACTAAAATACAAAAGTTACAGAAACTTAGATACAAAAACTTACCAAAAAGCACAAGTCCGGAATAAGCCAAGTTTAGCATGCACAACACAAACAAACACAGAAACAAAGCAGAAAACAACGTAAGAGACAATTTTTGCACAGTTATACTGAATAAAGCAGTTAGCTAGACACGCACACATGCGCGCGCGCACACACGCACGCACACACACACACACACACACACACACACACACACACGGGTATCGTTAACATTTTACCAATACGACTACTCTTATCGATACTCCTTATCGGTTCAGTACTTTATTGATACTCTTATCAGTTCTTTTTCATTATAACTGCTATTTAAAAAATATAGACGATCTTAAATTCAGAACAGGGTTTGAATTTATTTATATTTCAAATATAACTAAATGCTGTATCTAAAGCAGCAACAGTAATGTTTGCAACAGCAAAGTCACTGTATAGACTCATCTCACTCGAGACAAATCTAAAATCCAATAAAATAAATAATATTCTTGACATTACAATACTGAGTGAAGTTTTAAAAGAATGAAGAATATAGACATCAGTCAGACTCAGTCCTCCCTCCTGTCCTCCTCTCTCTGCTGCATTTCACTGAAGGTGTCTGAAGCCAGCAGCAAAGTTTAGGCTACAAGAATTTGCCATATTTTAAGATATGTGGCAAACTAAGATAAACTACAGCTGGGAGCTAAGGTAATTGCCTACTTTAGCACCCATCGATTACCATGACCTGGATGACTGAGAATCTTCACCGACATCAGCTAAACCACATACAGACTGCTTTTGTTTCAACAATTCGCTATTAGCTTAACAAGTCCGCTGTGTTTGTGTAAACAACAACATAGCAGTGGATGAGAGACTGCGGACGGAGCATATTCAAGTAGCACTTTTCTACATGACTGGATGGATCAGGTAGCATTATGTAGCCTGTAGTTTTAACTTAAACTAGGCTATAAAGTTACGACTCTGCTAAGTTATCCAAGTTTAGATTCAACAATAACAGCACTTGGCGTTTACTCGCAGATGGCTTGTATATAAGAAGCACAGACGCCACGGATCTAAACAGGTACACAGGCAGAGTGTCGCTTACCACGGTCTTTAATAATTCACACACGCACACGCACACGCACACACACACACACACAGCTGTTTGCTAAATGACAGTTTGACATAAACACATAGGCAGAAGCTACGAGCTAAGCTAACAAGTAAAGCTGAAAGAAACATTTGGTGAGCAATGACTCAGTTTAGTTCACTCGAGACACACACACGCGCACACGCACACACGATTCCACTTGCTATATAAAAACTACTTTCACAGTCACAGCGTGACAAACTATCCAGGGATATCAAACAGTGATGTATATAGGCCTATGGCCAAACATGGTATATATGAAATCAGTCCAATTCAAAATGATAGAGCGAGCAAGTTTCATGTCACGGCACAGGGTGTCTACTCGGGCTGTCAAAATTGGCCAAGAATTATGTCTGAATATTCCTTCTATTTTTGCATGTTATGTCCATAAGAGGACAAACCAATACATCGTGAAACCTAACTACCTGTATAGGTATATTTCAACATAAACATGTCTTTTAAAAGATCTACATACCTACACATTACAAAATAAACTAATAACATCATGTCCTATACTGTAAAGCTTAATTTAAAGACCGTAGACCTCTCTCTCTTCCTCTCTCTAGAGCATGCAGGAGGCAGGACATGACGCGGATTACACCGTGGTCACAGTCGGTTCGTAATTTGGTCATAAACAACCGAGTCTCTTGCAGTTCCGTGAATTTGTCTGACCATTTCCGCGCCTAATTCCTTGCTAAATCAATCATGCCAGTGAACAGACACTCTTTCATTCTCTTCCTCTTTGTAACATACAAATAACACCGCAGACATACATGCAGGCGTACTTACGTTATTATTCCGTGTCTCCACGGCAGGGAACTTCCTGACAATAAATTTAACCGCAGACTCCAAGTTCTTATCAACAAGATAGGAGGGCTTAGCCTTGGGATCGCCACATGCCTGGAAAGGAGAGGAGAAGAAGAGGTGAGGAGAGACAAGACAACAAATATGATAAGTACACTGCTGCTACTCAAACACCTAGGCTCTTTATTTCAACATTTATGACTGATTTTATTTCTATTAATCCAACATTTTCTTTCCTCATGGTTAGGCGTGTTAGATGTGTGGTCATCACAAGGGAAACATTTAGTGCTCACAGTGAAAACTGGTTTATCCCGGCCCAGGATGTGAGAAGGGGTTCAGGTGGATGAAATATTAACACTGCTGACATTTAATGAAGCTTCCAGACCAGAGGCGTATTCAAAACATGAAAACAAACACACGCAAACTTGATTGCAAGTGACCTGCGCAGTCTAATTTGCCATTAAGATGCACGTCAAAGGAGATTCCGAAATGTTAAACAATCAACAGGGTAGATTTCCATTTTGCTAAATTAAGTTTGGACGTTTTCATGTTTGGATAAACCAGTTTCAACTGTTGTAATAGACTGAGCCTGAAGTGACCAGTGGTTCTCAACTGCTGAGTTGTGGAGGTACATCATAAAGCCGAGCATAGATACTGAAATGTTCATTTCAAATACAAAATAGTGCTCATTCTACATATTGTATTACGATCACCTCAAGTCTTTTAAGAATATAATAATTTTGCCTCATTTTGATCATCCAGAAATGTCAGCTTTGCCAGAAGTTGACCAAAACACAGAGAGAATGAGAACCACTGAGAGTCCCAGGTAATGAGAGGATTTCAGTTTCCAAACGGAAGCGTCTCTGAGCCATCGTTAGTATCACTGCATGACGGCCAGAGTGATGGACGGGTAAAATGAAGAAGGGGCTGAATGAAACAGAAGAGAAAAAAAGGGAAGAGAAACAGAAAGAGGGGGAAATTAAGTAAAAGGGGGGTACACAGAGAAATGACTTAAGAGAAAGATAAGTGGTCAGAGAGAAAGCCCTATTTTAGGCAGCAATATTTTAATTATTTCACTACACCTGCAGAGCTGCATTTTTCTTCTTATTAATATTCTCATCTAAGTCTGTATCAGCCCTGACTTTGGCAGGAAGCAACAGCGCTCATGCATTATGGGTAGTGTAGTAGTGAATGGTGAGGAAGATGTGGTCCATGCATGTGCCATAAACAGAGTGAATGTATAACGTTTGTTGGCTACCAACACAAAAGGAACAATCCTAGAAGAGGTCAGTGCCTTTGACCGTTCTGAGGATTCAGTTCCTCATGGTTTAATGTTCAAAAAGTGGAAGCACACATTTAGAAAAGCCATAAAAAGTAACATGAAGTTACCAAAATGAAATCTACAACACAAAACGGCACTATGCTATATATGTAATGTTTCTACCCGCAGTAACAGCTAATGAACCGACAGGCTTGAAACAGCACCACAACCATAAACCTGGATTTCAGTTTGCATGGCGCTGAAACATTTCCAGCATCAGCCAGTACAAAATGAAACCACGAAACAGCAACACATGCTAGTTCACACAAGCACAGAAGGTAACTGATGACTCGGGTATTAAAACGTGATGAAACGTGGGCTAAAAACTCTGCTGTAGGAGTTGAGATTTTTGCTAAAAACTTGCAAAACTTTTCCCAGTAGTAACATTTTGCATTGTGCTCCCAAGTGCAATAAACCACACTGCTGACAATGGGTGTGGTCAGTGAAACTGACTTGGAAACCTTCAACCCACAGAGATCAGTGGAAAAACTGCCATTGAAAATTTAAAGTTTCATCACCCTTTAATTTACAGATTAGCTACGACTACTACAGAATCCCATCAGAGCCGCTACTGTGGATGTTGCTGGTTTAACTGCAAATTTAAGAGAGAACACTAATCGGCATCTGCTGCCACTTTGCATCTGCTAGAATTCAACATGGACTGCAAAATGGTGCAGGTGTAAAATAGGATATATTTATTAAAAAAAGTATCCTGGGAGGTAGGAAATGTCCCCGACCCCGAGCAAAATCAACTAGACAATCAGGGTTTCCCCCAGTGTATTGCAAACCCGGCTGCCCACTGGGCCTAAGCACCGGGGAAGTTTGTTCTTTATGTATTTTTAAGATGTTTTTTAAACTACAGTTACAGTGGGGTGGCTTGATTGGAAACTTAGACATGGAAATATTTTCAAATCTCCAGTCGGCCCTGATTTAATGTAAGGCCCTACGGAATCTATAGCTTTACCTTATAAGAAATTATAGCTTTTAATAAATTCTCAATTTTGTTCCAGGCCCCTGTCAAAAAAGACACTTGCCACTGGGCCTAACATTTTTTCTGGGGGAAACCCTGAACGATGTGCATCATGCTAGCTACCTAGCCAAAACCCAGTTCAATGTGTCTGTTTAGTCTATTAGCTGAAGCTAGTTCACACACTAAAACACCAGAAACAGGCATGCTGAGCTCTTGTAGAGCTGGGTCTTAAACACACCCACTACTGCAGGGTCTCGCACACAAAACATTTGGACACTTGGGGAAGGGGGGGTTTGACACAGAAAAACGTACAACACCGACATGATTTCAAAACTCATCAATGACACAGACTGGACCTCAAGTCGCAGCTTGTTTCCTTGCACCCACTTCTCTCACACCTGACCAGATTTCCAATCTCAACAGCCAACATTGATCATATTCCCTGTCAATGTGCGTTTACTTGACACAGCTACTGGCCAAAGAAAATCTGTTTAGGTGTGTGAGAGGCAGACTGAATTTTAACTATGTAAAATGAGAAGCAAGGAATCAAGTTGTGACTGTTAAATCCATGCAATTGCAAAAGCACAAGCTTTGTTGTGATTGTTCTGATGACAACACACCACTAGCCTCACCCTACACAACGGACTAGTCTCTACATTGGCCACTAAAATATAGTTACCCTTTGACTCACGCCGGGGAACTGCAGAGTAAAAAACACTGTCCGGTTATCACATAACATTGGTATGCCAACTAAAAAAGGACTGTACAAGTGTTTTCCATGTTTTAGCCCAAACTGTTTTGCTGTTGTGGTCCACAGACTCTGCAACAGCTCTCCTTTAGACATTAAGGTTGGTCAACAATGAAAACTTTTAATTAGAGTCCGAAAACATTATTGTACATACAGGCATGCACTGCTGATTTGTGCATATATTGTTGATCTTATGCTCTCTTTATTTATTTAAGATGCTTGCTGTAGAAAGGTACTCTATAAATAAACTTAACTGATTTATTTACTTACTTGGTGGTGCGTTCAAATGATTGTAGGAAGCTCCAACATCCAAGACTTGTGGGCAAGCTACAAAACTAGGGCTGGGCAATAAGGCCAAAATCTTCTATTCCGGTAGGTTCATTCATTTCATATCTCCATAACAATCACAATATAGCATGTTTTCTTGTAATTCAATAAATAAATAATCTGTATGAAATAACCACATGGTAAAGCCTATTTTTGTATACTCCATGTTAGCAAAAAGGCACCTCAGCTTCGTGCAAGGATCAGAACGTAAAGCGTCGTCCAAATTATGTAATTATAGCTGTTGCGCAGTTCAGCCACTGGTTTTTCAACATTTCGATAGAAACGATATAGAAAAATATATACGATAGACATTTTTATTACGCTTTGACGATATATATCATATCCCCCAGCATACTATCCCCCTAGTATCCATGGTAATAATAAGGGGGAAAAAGAATGGTCACACAACCAGAAAAGAAAACGACGATGGCAGCGTGTCTCGTTTAGCCCAAAGAATAAATAACCAGAGGGCATGAAGACGAGATGATATGATAAATGTACATCGGACAACAGCATGCCGGGCTATTAGAAGAGTGTATTATAGCATTATCAGAGCATTATATCCAACTTCCATGCTGTTGTTAAATGTAGCTGTGAGAACATTTATGCTCTGCATACAACTCTATAAGTTTTCTTATTTCTGCATCAGTGAAATGCATTTCCCCCTTTCTTTGGTTAGCGTCATCATGTTTGAAGAGAGAAGTTAGAATACACTTTGAATAAGAGTGTGTTGCTTGGCAACGAGCATGTATTCATGTGGACGCGCATCATAAGACCGGACGCAGCTATGACCGTGGTCAGTCAGGCTTGGTGCAGTCGGTTTAAATTCTAATCACATGACCGGCGAGTTAAGACCTACTTTTTTACGCCTGGCTGGTGCACTCTGCTTCTGGTTTGATTTTCTGATTATACAGTTTGTGGATGTGATGCTGTACAGCAGCTGACTCTTACATGTTAGGTTAGTCAGAAATTCCCACAATCATTTGAAAGCAACAAAAAGGAATAGTTTTAATCACTGTCTGGCCTCAGAACTGCATTACAGGTGACAGTGACATGACTTTGACAAAGAGATAAAGGCAATTAACAACACATTGACAAACATTCAATCTAAACACCTATGCTTTGAAAAATGGTTGGCAGTCATGTACAATAAATTGTAATAATGGGCTAAAACATGCAAAATCTTGTTTCTATTACACTACAGACCTAGTTTATTTTGTAGATATAGCCACACCATTGCAGCATCTCACCTGTTGATTTAGCTTCAACTAGGGTACTCACTCATCTACTTTTAATTATTTTACTTTCAGAAGTAAAGCACAGAATTTGCTATGTAGTTCCTTAGCATCACAGAACAAAAGCATGAAGATTTATTAATCATTTACATGGCGTGGCATTGCCCATTAGTGCTGGTCGTGACTAGTGCAATAAGCTGGCTGGCTGGGTTTTGGGTGGGGTGGGGGCTGATGGAAGGATGGATGGAAGGAGGGGCGTAGTGAATGAAGGGACAGGGCATGGGAATAAGCTGAGAATCAGTAGTGGTCAGGGAGGAGTAAGGGAGCTGTTGCCTGGATACCAGAACAGACCTTAGTCTCGCCTCCACCATCGTGTCTCCACTCCGGGTAGCAATTAACAGCTGAGCTTCTCAAAGGGCCCCCACATTGCAACATATGGCAGGGGACCCTGGACTAGATAGCACTGGGCCACAGAAACCTACATATGAAAACTAATTATGTCTACTAATTACTGGATGAAATATTCCAACACCCCATGGCACCTTTTTAGTGATCCTTCAGAGTCTCCATAAACCACGCAAAACATACTTGTCCTCACAGATGAATTTGTTTTTGTCTGTCATTACTCAGTGAGTAAGAGTGTGAGCTCTCTCATTTTCACAAGGAGGGATTAACTGCTGCAAAAAGAAAAAAAAAACGGCTCCAAAGAATGGATGGTTTCACGTGATTAGGAACAGAACCACTACAACTTACTAAGAGCTGGCTGACTGCCTGGACTGCCTGCTGGCAAGAGGGTAATCTGCACTCCTCCTTTTGCATTTGTTAGCATCATTGTACTTGTTCTGTACCAGAATACTTGGAAACTAATTCACTAAAAAAAACTTCAGAATTAAACCGGCATTAAAAAAAAAAAAAAAAAAAGAGCTTGTTGCCATGACGCAACTGTAAGTGCTACATCGAATACCAATTCAGTTAATTTATGAAGTAGACTTTCTTCAAAGACATTGATATGAGTTGTTACGTGGCAATTAGTTGGTGACTAATAAGAGACAGTAGAAAATAGTCCAGATAAACAATATTTAACCTACATACGCATCAATGAATAACATTTCAATAGTTAAGATATAATATTTTCCATATTTGTGATCATTGGGGTTGCACCGATTGTGAAATTCTGGGCCAATACCGATACTGATGTTTAAAATAATAACAATACCGACGTCTTCATGTTGTTACTTATTTTTGGTTTTTGTTGTTATTTATTCCCCCCTTTTTGCCAGGGAAACAAATAAATCTTCATTATAAAAAAAATAACAACTGTTTTAAAGTCATTTAACATTTTATTACACTATCTTTGAATGAGCACAAATTAAATCATCAATAACTTTTAATATAACCCTCTTTCACATGAAAAGGATTATTTTGGGGGAAGAAATAACTGCTTCAAAAGTATTTTTAACCATTAAGACAACATTTAACCAGAGCAAAATTGATGCAACACAACAGATAAATCATTGTGACAGTCATCTGTGAATGTAATTTTATTTGCCGACGTGCTAATTGCAGTCAACAAGGCGAACATCGGCAGTGATACCAATGTTTGGCCGTTATATCAGTGCATCCCTAGTGATCATCAAATTGAACTTGGAACCATCACTACCATTTCTAGGGGCTTTGATTCACACTGCAGTCACTCTTCCTAAAATATATGCACTCATTTTGTCACTTACTGTGGATAAAATTGGCATATTTGCTTTTGCTTTGCAAGCTAGTAAACTGGCCAGCTAATGCATCTGCACTAAAAGAAAAAAGCATGGAAAAACAATGTGCGTGTGAATGCTGTATCAAAAGCAAATGAATAACATACTGAATTTCCATTGAGGGTTGGTAGTACTGAGGAGCTCAGCCTTTCTCTCAGTATTACAGATTCAATCATGAAGAGGAGTGAGGCACAAAGGAGAGGACCAACAGATCAGTACAGGTAGCCAGGAGCAGGAGGAGGAGGAGGAGGAGGGGAGGGGAAGGAGGAAGAGGAGGGAGTAGAGGAAGGGTGAAGGGGTGGGGTTTCATCAGTGGAAGGTGATAAACTTTGCAAACCTTCCAAACTTGTCCTTGCTGCATAGGAGAGGGGGGAAGCATTGGAACGGAGAGAAGAAGAGAAAAAATCAAAACAAAGAGCCCACCTAAACAAACTGCTGGATCACTGGTCTACACACTCACTCACTCGCTCACAAACAAACACACGTACACACACACACACACACAGGCATGTCTTAAAACAGCTGCTCTCATACAGGTGTTTTCTGCATAGTTCAGTCAAGGATAGCCGTTCTGGCAGTTCTTTTCAACACAACACATAAAAAAAACAACACATGCTGCGCCGACATGTGATCATATCAACACTTGTTTTAACGCACGCTGTCTTCAAAGTAGCACAAGGTGTAGTGTCCCTACCTACGCATTCATTGAAAATAACACATCCATTTTAAGAGTGTCTGGAAGGGCTGAAATAATATGGCTGACACTCAGCAGCGCCCCGGTCTTATACAGAACAGTGTGACGACAAAGTTTGGCCCTTGCAGTTTTCACTGGCTGCAATATTTGTTCCACATTTCTGCTCCATGGCTGTTGCTTAGTAACTGACAATACAGTGTTGCCTGATCGCTGAAGCGCGGGGTGCTTCATTGCTGGTGATGCTCTGAAGCATGCTTGAATTTATCATGTTAGTTATATGGACATGTAGCAACATGAGTCACTTATTTCTACTGTATTGTACTGTACTGCATAGGACTGTGTCGGCACTTTGAGAGGAATTTGGTTGAAACTGGGTTTAGTCACTGGTGGTGAAGTGGCACAAGCAGGACATGACAACATATAGCTTGACGTTGGTGCAAAATAGTGGGTCAAGAAAAAATCCCTCGTGTTGTGGCCCTCTGGGGAACTGAGGGCAAAACTGATGTTGACTCCTCAAGTCTAAGATGGTTAATTATGTAATGCCAAACTGGGTTTGAGGTCATTTAAGCCGTTTTCTCAATGTCCGTTGAATCAGGTCCGGACATTGTCCGGAGTTGCCCTTTCACACGTAGCACACAACAGGAGACTGTCCGTGTTAGGCGCGGTCTCAATTACAGGAAATAGTTATACGTTTGGTTTAGGCGAGGGATGAGTGGGTTGGAGATTTGTTATTTGGTCATAAACAGCCGAGTCTCTTGCTGCTCCTTGAATTTGTCTGAGGATTTCAGCATCAGCCCTGAACCAACAGAAGTTCCTGAATGTCATCATCTCTCCAGTTAGACATTTTCGTTGACGTCTTCGTGTAAATGACTCTTCTTCTTCTTCAACCTTGAGCACTCAAGTTCATTTTTCAACTGTAAAATCTTCTGCTCATTATGCATTTTGGTTACAATTCTTTAAAAAAAGTGGATCGGGTATTGGCCAGATGTGACGGATCCACATTAAATACAGTTTCTTTATTAATGTTATTATAAAATTCAATGTTTCCACCATTAGTTTTTGCAATCTCTGGTACAAAACATTGCCTCATTTTATCATCATATGGCAGGTATCAGATTGGTAAGTATAGATTTGGTATCAGGGGAGAAACAATCGTATTGGTGCATCCCTACGCTCAGTTTGCCGTTGGGCAGTAAATCTTGGCATTAAAGTCACGGCCCCCTATAGCATCGCTGGGTGATTACAACCCACGATGAGGAAAAATATAGTTGTGCAAGTAAAATCATATTGGACTCTCTGGTTCACACGATGTAGTGCTTCAGATCAAACTTTGGTTTGGTCTGGTGACCAGCCCTCCTAACAGGTGTGTGTTTTGAGCAGATATTGACCAGATTGTTACCAGTTTAACTTTCAGTGATTCTAATGAAGCATTAACTTAACATGCATGATTAACTACACATTGTTGATTGGTCCGTTTTCTTGAGTTTCTTCTTGGGAAGTAGAAGAAAAAGAGGAACAGTTAAGGAAAACGAACAGCGAGAAAAAAAAAAGGGTGAGTTATTAACACTCAATAGTACTATGTATTACATCACAGAAATTCCTCTGTATTTATGTGTATGCATTTATGCATAGTCACGCCGCTTGAGAAAAGGGAATTCCTCAGCAAACATTTCTGCCACAGTGCACATTTAGAAGTCTGCTACCATCTAAACCACATATGTGCAGTAATGCCATTGAGGGGCGAGAGTCTGCAGGATTTCATCCAAATCAAACACTAAACAGGTGATTTTATTGATAGAGCCAATTCAACTAAAAAGAGGGAATAAGCACCTGGTGTCTTCACTTTCAAAGAAAACCTGCATACTCACAGCCCTCAATGGCACGACTGCACATTTGTTACCCAAGTCACTCCAACTGAGTTTTGTTGTGTCAAATAGAATAAATAAAAATATTAAATGTGCCAACAGTGTTTAAATTCAGTTTGTACTGCGTTTTTGCCATGGGAACATGCCATTCAGACCATGATAAATTTATGGAGGTCTTGTGCAATTTGCCCATAACAGCTCATAAAATGCCCTTGAAATTAAAAAAAACTTGAGATAAAAATGCCCCTAGCAATCATGGATGCCCTTCATTAGTAAATGTCAACCTGTAACTTTTTTTCCTGGTAGGTAATTATTCATGTGGGACTGCAGCTACTGTCCCCTCGGAACCACCATAGGTAAGCCTATTACCAGGCTAGACTTTCCGGTGTATTCTGGGCAACAACAACAAGAGAGCAGAGTTTGTTGATCAGAAAACAGTGTGCAGCATGAAGCACTAGAAAATGTTGGCGCCAAGCCAGTAGAAGAAGAAAAGCCTGATCTCACACAAACCACAAAACTATCAATATTGGAAAAAAAAAAAAAAAAAGGCGAACAGTGGAGACTGAACTG
Source organism: Heterobranchus longifilis (assembly GCA_028570985.1). NCBI lineage: Eukaryota > Metazoa > Chordata > Actinopteri > Siluriformes > Clariidae > Heterobranchus > Heterobranchus longifilis. Next base: position 6,262 of record JAOVVB010246343.1, on the reverse strand, counting down.
GTTGGACATAGAGAGGGGGAAAAGGCAATGTCCTCTAACAATAAGACCTTCTAAGTGTCTAGCAAAAGGAAATAAATCTCTTTTATATAAACTGACTGGTAATTTACCCAAGCAATGCAAATATAATTATTATTGCTAAGACAAAATTTATTTGACTCCCCTAAAAACTTTGTGGGGTGTTAATTTCACTTAATGGTACTTTGAAATCAATAAAAACACATATTAAAAACTTTACAGGGGTGGTTTCTGTTGCAGGGTTTTTACACCAAACTGCGACTGTATTATAATTTACAGGTGTTCGTGTTCATGCGTCCATCCTGTGGATACACCTGATGCTACAGGATATCGCACTGCTGGTAGTAAGACAACATCCAGTGTAGTTTTAAGTATGTTTACTCCTTACACACAGGCACTATGTAGTTTTTTTTTTTTTTAATTTTTTTATATATAACAACAAAACAAAACTGCAGACTAAATTAGGAGACTACAGGGGTTACCTGAGTGTAAGCAAGGTTATGGTACCCTGTAAGCGCTGTGTGCAAGACAAAATATGATGTTAGAAGGTCCACTGGCTGAAAGATAAGCAAACAAAAAACTTTTATGCCACTCAGCCAAGATTAATTAAGGTGACTGTTACGGAAAATTTGAGGAACATATTTTAAGGTTTTCTGCAGCTAGTCAATGGTGTGTAATGAGTGAATATGCTTAAAATGAAGAAAAAAAAAACATTGCTGTGATTTTAGATGATAATATTACTGTTAGTGAGCATGAATTACTCTCTCCCAAAGGTAGAAACAAGACAACCAAGTCTGTCAACTGTGTTTTCATTAAAAAAACAAATTTAAGCTACTCCGCTGATGATAAATTAGAGACAACTTTGTGAGCACTTCAGCAGGGAATTTCTGTGGGAATTCCAGAAATATGAAGAGATTAAACTGGTCTCCAAATTGCTATTTTGGGTTCCAGAATCAGCCCACTGATTGTATCACAGATTACTGTCCCGGTTCTTTCATTTCTAGCTTTGGGATGCAGTTGTTATTGGATGCTAGAGAGTTTCCTAATATCACAAGGTAAAAGAAAGCATAAAAAAACACATGAACAGCATTTCAGGGTGGGTATATTCAGAAGCCTTATGGTGAGGCGGATCAGGATAGATATGAAGATGATGGGACAGACAGAAAGAAAAGGGAAGGAAGGAGGGAGGAAAGGAAGGGCGTACTAAGAAGAGCAATCAGCAGGGAAATCTCAGTGATTATGTCTGACTGCTCATACTGTCTTATAACTTCCATAGTGAATATAACAGATGTGTTCACCATGTAAAATAAAAGTTTGCATTGTACTATGTTGTTTTCTGCTGATTATGAATTATCTCACATTTTAGTTGAGAAATTATTTGATGATAATAGACCAACATAATTACTGGTAATTTGGAAATAACTGCTGAACAGTACAAGACAAATGGCAATACAACGGAAACAGTATGGGCTTTCAGACAGTTTAACTTCTACATCTGTATTAAAACTTTGTTAGGATATGACTGACCTCTTCTCTCTCTCTCTCCATCTTATTTTTATTCAGCATACATACCCAGGCACAAAGGCTTGTCCCACACAAACAGACCCACTACTATTTTCCTCCCACACATAAACCATTGGTGTAACACTTGAGCAACACAGTTAAGAGTCAGTGACATTAATACATGTGTTATATTTGATATTACTGTGTCTATAGTGTATGCTGAAGCAGCAGATGTCATGTCAATGTCACTGAGAGGGGCTTAACATATAAAATGCTATATATTTGTGTTGAAACAATTAGTTAATCAATCAGTTAACTGAGAAGTTCATTGTGTATTACACATAAAGTGAGCAAAACACCTGCTAGATAAAGATAGGGCACACACATGAAAAGAGCTGCTTGCCCTTCTTGGTTTTCCTTTTATTTTTTATAAGTTGTTTTATTTTTTATTTTTTTTATTTTTTTTACTGTTGGTCAGATACAATGAATAGTTTAAGTCATCATGCTGGACTCTGGTGTTGTTATGAGTATTTGTTGATATTTTGACCAGCTACTTCAATGATCAACGCTAATCGATTAAACGACAATTTATCCCACGATAAGCAGCCATTCCTTGTTACTTTCGCTTCCCTTTCTTACTATTTACGTATTAGCAAGCTAAATGTAGCTAGCTGCCTGCTGGGGTGGAAAACACTCAGTAATATACAACTGGCTGGTTTGAACTAATAGATTTTAGCATCAGACTACAGCTGTGTTTTGGTGTGCTTCGTGTTTTGGCTTTTGGTGGAGCAGAGACGACGCCCGACTGCTAACGTTAGCTTAGCGGTGGTTAGCTTAGCCAGCAGCCGCCGCCATTACCAGTCGACGTTAGCTAGCTTTTAACGGTACTGCAGGCCTGAATGTTTGCCGTTTTCACCCCAGGGAGCTTAATTTGACAGTTCCAGTTGTAGTTTAATTGATAGATATTTACCATACCGTTTACAATAAGTCTAAATGTGTCTTTAATCCGACCGAAAATCAGTTTACATCGTAAAGCCAATGGGCTACTTTACCGCAAGCTAACGCAACAGCTTTGCTAGTTTTGCTAGCAGTGCTTGCTTCCAGGGATGCTAAAGGGACACATTTAGGATAACGTAAGTGCTTATTGATGGATTTTTACCTGTTTAAAATGATATTATTAACAGTGGCTAATATATAAAATAGCAAGGGTAAATTAATCGAGCTAGCGTTAATGATAAGAGTAAGTCAGTGCTAGCTAATCAAGCATTCATACGGTATCCAACGTTCATATTGACACTCGTTGGGGGTGCAGGTACAGATATTGTCCATATAATGAATCTGTAAAAAGCCCTATGTGGTTAACTGGGATATAACTGTGTGTGTGTGCGCACCTTTTTGATATTGTAAACACGGGTCAACATCCCGATGCCTCTGTCGTTGAGGATGGTGAGCTTCTCTGCCAGTTTCTGCTGGCTGGGCTGGATCACTCCCCGAGACATCTTCTCGCTGTTTCGGTTAAATCTTCCAATTGAATCCAGAAAAATATCACAAATCTCCGCAGCCTCTGGTTCGGAAAGGGAAGAAAGGAAGAAGCTGTGATTTATGCCGTTATTAGATTTCGCCCATGTTCAGATATTCGGGGACAGCAGCTTCCTGTACTCCACCCCACCGTCTCCCTGCCTGTTTTTTTTAGATTACAGGGATGAGGAGTTGTCCTGGTTTTCACAACGAGGCTGACTCCTGATGCGTTCAGGGACCCTCGTTAATAGTAAACCTCGGAGCCCCAACTGATCACGATTCTATATTCAAATTGTAATAATCGAATATGGGCTGTGGTGGAGTGTAACTAGCACATTTAATCAAGCACTATACTTAAGTACACTTTTGAGGTCTAACTATTTCCATTCCTGCTACGTTACATTATATAATTCTGTATATTCTGTTAACTATTAGCACAACTTGTACTTACCCCTCCTGCACTATTTTATTTAAATACTTACCTGCACTGCAACTATGTTTTACTGTATATATCTTAGCATATTTACACCACTGTTAATATTTATACTGCTCATCTAGTGTATTCATACCTCTTTATTCCACAATCTATTTATTCTGTATTTTATTCTGTACATTGCTGTGCACTTTATTGCTTTTTTTGCACTTCTGCCAATAAAGTTTAATCTAATCTAAACTACAATTCAGAGGGAAATGTTGTATAGTTACTTTGCAGATTCAGATTAATAACACAAAATGTAATAAACAAATAAATTATGATGTATATGGATACATATAAGACCACTGATCCTTTGATTTGGTGAAAGTCACAAGCTACCCAGCAGCAGTAGTATATAAATACAAAATGAGCTCCATCTTTACCAGCTGCAACATTGAAGTTATGTACAGTATGTTACAATAATATAGTTTATTCTGAAAATGACCATTCTGCATAATGAGTGCTTTTACTTTTTGTACTTTAAGTACATTTCAATGCTTATACTTTTTTACTTTTACTTAAAAGTAAAGTTTTGAATGCAGGACTTTTACTTGTAACAGAGTATTTTTACTCTAAAGGTGTAGTTAATTTGAATTCCTTCATATACTGCTGGGTAGCTAAGTAATTAATAACTAAAGCTATCAGATCAATGTAGCCTAAAACATTTGCATCCAAATGTAGTGAAGTAAAAGGAAGTAGAAAATTGATATACTCAAGTAAAGTACAAGTATGTCAAAACTGTACTGTAGTACTTGAGTAAATGTACTTACTTATATTCCACCACTGCCTATATTGAATTTTCCAGAAGGATACTAAAGAGTTATATACAGTTATAGATATATAGATTTGTTAATAAATAAACAAAAATTGACAGCATAATCAGCCACACCCTGAGCAGAGTTCCTCGTGAACACGTATCATGAACTATTTTACTGTGAACACCTGAACGCATCACGTTGTTGACGCAGCTTCCGACTCAGCTGTCAGTTTTGTGTTAAAGCCTTTATTACACTAGCTGTGTTTCTCACAGGTTTTTATCCTTTATTCTTTATTAAATACTCTAGCTGTAATAATGTTACACGTGGTCTTAAAGCAGCGATGATCTGACTCTTCGCAGGATCTTGGTAGAATTCACTACATTAAGACCAGGTGGGTGCACGAAGCAGGAAAACTAAAACGATAAAGCTCCGTGATTTTGCCCAGAATCAGACATTATCTGTAGATGTTTTATACCAGAATGCACACTTTTCGATTCACATTTTGTACATGGGTTAGCTGTTGAGAGTAAATGCACCAACAAGTTAACTTTATACACTTGGTTTAGCTTTCAGGCTGTCATAAAACGGTGTAACATATACTGTAAATCCAGGGAAAGGAGGATACAATTCTTAGAAATTATTGTTCCACTGAAAAAAAGACATCCCAGATTTTATTTACCTCTATATACACAGATAACTTGTTCTGTTTAACCTAATGCTTCCTCTAATAGTCTTTGGTTTGTTTCAGGTGAGTCCTGTAAACCCTGGTGTGATGCATTCACTGGGTCAGGAGATCCAGGGATTCTCCAAAAACCGTCTGAAGAAACAGTGTACGCGTGTTACCACGGTGACAGGCAGGAGGCTGCTGGAGACCAGGGGTGATGGAGGAGAGGGAGAGGAGCAGGTTGAAGAGCTGGAGGAGGGAGGTGGATGTGGATTTGTAGAAGATACAAGTCTGGACCTTCAAGTTGGTGTTGTTAGACCCTTCCTACTGCTGGGTAATATATATCCCATTATTATAACTACTACTACTACTACTACTACTACTAACAGTCTACTATTGTTTTTAACCTTTTTTTTTACCAAGGGTAGACTCCCTGTTCTACACTTAAACCATATACTTTTACCATTATTGTTACTATCTGCTACTGCCACTTACTGCACTTATTTACTGCAAGTATTACAACTACTGCTACTGCAGCTACACTTACTACATACCTATTACTTTACTACTATCACTGCTATCTATATTCTATTACCATTATTTTACGACAACTACAACTACTACTTCTCCTGGATCCACATTTACTACTTCAGATAATCCACTCCTGCTGTTAACGCTACAACTACTACTACTAGTAGTACTACTACTATGAATATTATTACTAGTCCACCACTACAAGTACCACACAGGTCGCTATCACAACTACTAACTGTTCAGCTACTACTACCAGCATTTTGACTACTACTACTACTACAAGGGGTAGAGAGAGTACTTGAAGATGTACTCATGGCTTAATTAATATTATTTAAGTGGAAATACAAGTCCAAAAGTATCTTTCTGAAGCTTTACTGAGTACAATATAATATATTATATACTGAGTACACAAAAAATACTTTAATTAAAATCCAAAAGTTTCAGAGGTTGAAGTTAAAGCACAAATGTCTGATTTTATCTTGATTAAAAAACTGCAAGTATATATATTTAAAAAAAAAAAAAAAAAAAGCCACAGTTGCAGTAATTAAAATACTCGTAAGTATCTCTGATAAAATAAGATTCACTTATCAGCTTATTCAGAGCCTTTGATTTTATTTTGCAGCCTTCTTCAGCATGTGGAACTTGCTTATAGACTCAACAAGTTCTTCAAACCATATGACTTCATAGGTCTAGCGCTGTCTTAGTCGACTAACACTCGTACGATTTTGTCGACTAATCGATTAGCTGATTTAATCGACAGTTCTGTAAAACTGAGTTTGTCCACAAAGAATCATG
>JAOVVB010246338.1:0-21064 GCA_028570985.1 Heterobranchus longifilis | reverse complement strand
GTGTGTGCTGTGTTTGTTCCTGCATTCGATCAGACAGTCTGAGTGGTGGTTCACTCTTGAGTGTGTGGACGATCAACCCAAGCAGACGTTAACTGTGGAACACTTGTGCATCCAAACACGGCTGCTATTAGTCCGTCTGGGGCACTCTGACCTAATAGATACTGGCCCTTTGTGTCTGTTTCTATGTGTGTCTGTGATTAAAAAAAAGAAAAAGAGTTTTTTCAATATGTGGATCATATGAAGAGGTTCCACTGTTCATGTACACGATGTGCTAAGTAGTTTTGGGTTTTTGAAATTCTGTTTTATTGAGTTATCCCAAGGGCCATACAAACAATATAATGCTTCTCATAGCCGTATCTATCCGAGCCTTCTGTAAAACAGCTGTAGCAGAAGGTAATTAAACTGAGTTACGATAGATAAAAATACAGGTACTGTATAAAAATAGAAAAATACAAAATATAACACCAAACTTAATAAATAGAACCTGAATGTTGCAGTGTGGCTTCATGATACTCAAGTCGCTTTACAAAAAAAGGGTAAGAAAAAAATAAAGACAGAAATTAATATTGAACAAATAATGGTCGTACAGGTATAATGTACCCAATTAAACTTTCCCATCTTTTTAAAAAACTTGTCCTGTTGCAAAAAAAGTCATTCTTTCCATCTTCAAGATATTATAAATAATGTCAATCCAATCTTCAACTGTAGGTATTTCTGATTTTATCCACTTTCTAGTAATAGCTGTCCTGTATTTTCTTTTGCAAAACTTCATGAACCTCCTGCCAGAAAGGAATTAATAATGGGCAAGACCAGAATACACGATAATGATTTGCCTCAGAGAGTCTCCAGCAGTTGGAAGATTTGGTATAATGACTATTTTGAACTGAAGTAATTGAGAACCTAATGAGGTTTTTCCAACAAAACTCTCTCCATGAAGCTGAACTTGAAGTTTTCCATTGTAGCTCGCATATATTCTCCCATTCCTCTTCTGTTTTCTTCCTTCTCTCATTTTTGTATTTTACATACAATGGGTTACATTTTGTTAATTGTAGACCCTTATAACGTTTTGAGATGTTGTTTGAGTTCAAAACATCAGAGTAACAATTCTGTAAATCAGAGAAGTCCCCAACATTTGATATGTGGCTGAAAGAATTGGGAAATGTATTACATCTAGAAAAACATTTTAGACTTTTTTCCAGAAAATTTGGCAACCTGTCATTGGTCTGATTGTAAAATGAGAGTGAATGGTTTTAGGGTCTGTGATGAATAATGTGCATCTTTTGTTTGTGTGTTTGTTATGCTGTACTGCTCTTCAAAATCAATAAACGGATGTTAAAATGATGTTAAGAAAACATAAGAGTACATTTCATGGACATAAGAGCCATTAAACACAGAATGTCATGCTTGTAAAGTGGGAAATTTGTGTAACATTATGGCGTATGTGCATGTTAACTGTAGTTTGTTTGTACATACATGTATGTGGATATGTTTTGTGTATATGGAGAGGCTATGTGCCACTATGTCACCTGTGACAAATTTCTCCTAATGGAGACAATAAAAAGGCTAATTCTAATTTTATCTTCCCTGTTTCATCAAGGACGTGTATTTTTAATGGATTTTATGGTCTTTCCTGGCAAATTACTAGTTGATGGCTTTTGTTTTTCTTCCGTACTCACCCCAGCCTCGTTGGCAGCCCGCAGTTGGAAGCTGTATGTGGCACCAGGCAGCAGACTACCAACAGTGCATTGCAGCTCCGACCCATGGTAGACCTCCGCTGGCTTGGTGTCCCCCTCACTCATCTCCAGACTGAACACACACTCCTCACACACTCCCTCAGAGACAGGGGGGTCTATGGGGATAGAAAAAGAGAGAGAGAGAGAGAGAGAGATCTTACTATACTGTGAAAAATGATTTGAGATGAATAATGTATATCCTGCATTTCTCCATCTCCCTGATCCTCAGAAACTGCCCTGTACATGTGGGGAGAAAAGTCAGCGTGCAATATTAGCTGCAAAATATTTTGACTGCTGCAATACAGTATGAGAAACAAGCTCTGTAGTAACTGTAGTAATTACATCTATAAAGGTATATAACAGCTGCTCATGCCAGTCATTGTTATTTAATGCCTTTATGTATTTGATATGTTTGTTGACATTTGCATATATTGTATATTATTTGCTAATAATCTATCAATATTAATAATTTTCAGATCAGGTTTCTGATCTGTCATGCCAATAAAGCTTATTTGAGAGAGAGAGAGAGAGAGAGAGAGAGAGAGAGAGAGAGAGAGAAACTGGCCGCCATATGAGAGGATGACTAGAAAGGACAAAGCTCATTTGTATCCATTCTGAAAGAGAAGTTGAGTCAGAATATAATTTCCTTACAAGTTGTCCAAAATATAAAGAAATTAGAGAAGATTTCCCCCCTAATTCAATCAGAAAATAAAACTATGATCAGAGGACATACTCAACTTGTTTGATGGAAAGACACAACCGATATGATGATATGATATGATGTCTTTCATACATAAACTTTACAATATTTACTCTACATTATGTTTAGTTTTACATGTGTTGTCATGTGTTTACAGATGAGTTCACCAGGTGCATTTCTCGATCCCCTCTGATGGATTCTTTCTTCCACCAGCTGCTTCACTTTGGCCAAAGTAATAAATGACGGCGACAGTGGGGAAAACCCTCCAATACATTATGTCTAACCTTCAACTGGAGCCAGTAATTGCAGCAGTGCTGCCTGAATGTGAGCTGATTAGTCCTGTGGCCAGCTGTATTAAACTGGTTAAAACAAGAACTTCATCTGCGTTTCAGGCTGGGAGACTTTCGCCTGCCAACAGATAACGGTACAAATCTGCAATAATGGGCCGGCATTAGGAGAGTTCAGTCAGATATGAGGCTAGGTTAGGCATTTAATGGGCTAAATTAGGGCTCAATTAGGCTGAAACATGGTTGACTAAAGTTACATTAGAGTTGGCCAGGGAAACATATTAAGCAGCCAGAGGGTGATTTAGCCGCCTTACATAAAACAATTCAAATACTTTCTGGTAAACAAAACTGAACACAGTGTACGTGTATGTCTGCACTCACCCCATTCTAACTGCACTTCCTTGTGTTTGGCTTTACCCACAATCCTCGGTGGCTGGCAGGGCCCTGGTGGGACGCTTAATGTACGGACCGGAACACTAACAGTGCACTTCAGGAGCACCGGGAAAAACACACAGGAGAAGGAACTTTAGTTATACATCAGTTTGAATAATAACTGGCAGAAATGTTAATTAAACCTGGGTACTTTGCAGTGGTGAAATATAACCAAGTTCATTTATTCAAGTCGTGTGCTTAAGTACAAATGCAAGGTACTGGTCTTTTTTTTTTTCTCATGCTACTTTATACTTCTACTCCACTACATCTCATACCTTTAACTCCACCACATTTATCTGCAGCTTTAGTTACTTTACAAATTAAGATTTTTGCATACAAAACATATAAAGAGCTTATAAAATATGGTGTTTTGCACATTAGACAGGCCTCTTCTCTGTCTGTTTTTAAGAGTCTTCTTAAAACCCACCTTTTTTCCTTGGCCTTTGACACTTTGTAAGAAGTTGATCTGATTTGTGATTTGTATGTACCTTGTGCCACCTTATACTTTTATTATGTTGTATTTTATTATGTCTTTTATTCTCCTGTACAGCACTTTGGTCCTTTATGGTTGTTTATAGTGCTTTTACAAATAAAGTTGGATTGGATTGGATACTCTGAAAAAAAAAAGATTTAATCCATATTTCAAATGTGTATACATAACAAAAATCATTTCACCTTTGTCTTGGCAGAGGATAAATCTTGGCACAAAAAAATATCGGCATGACTACATACTAGTAGTAAGAGGGCAAATAGGTATTTTTGTGATTTGGATTTATTGCTGTTATGTAAAAAAAGTTTTGCACATGTGATTAATTAAAATTATTTTTGTACGTGTTGTAGGCGACTCATCCAGGGCTGCTGAAGATCAGCGGTCTCCAGGAGGGAGTCTACTCCTTCCAGATGACTGTCACTGACATGGCGGGCCAGAAGAGCTCTGACAACGTCTCTGTCACTGTGCTGGCACCAAAACACCAAGCAGAAGGTGGAGTGTTCACCAAAACATACATCTTTGTTGTGCCTTTGTTGTCAACTCCTTTCGAGGTTGTTGTTATTTTGTTAAGAGGTGCATGTGTGAAATATTGCTGGCTTTTCTTTCACATTAATTACAAACTGAATGTCTTTTGAGTTCTCGACGACTTTAATTGGCAGCGCTAATGATGCTACAACATTAAAGAATATCAGTACTTTCACCATTTTCAAATGATTAAAAGCTGTTTTTTGTGGTTACAGTGCAAGACTGTTACAATAGCTTTAGTAACTTGTCTCTGCCCGCAGTGTGTACAGGTGTGTGTTCAAAGTACCAGTTTAAGTGTGACGACGGCTGCTGTATTGACATCACCTTCGCCTGTGATGGGAAGCAACACTGTACAGACCGCTCTGATGAAGATTTCTGCCCAATCTGTAAGAAATGCACAGAATGAATGTTCTGAAATGCATGTTTTTTGTCTTTTATATTCTCTGTCTTTTATAGTCTCTGTCTTCTGTATTTTGTATAGTTTCTGTCTTTGTCTTTGTCTTTTTAGTCTCTCATCTCAGAGGATGTATAGTGTTCAGTTCTGTTTCTGAGCAGTTTCCAGAACAGAAGTGCTCGCCATCCTATTGCCGAAAAATGCAATTCTTACAGAAATCTCCAAATGTCAAAGGCTTTTGATACCAATTCACAGCATGAATTTTTCTATGGTGTTCCTCAATGTCTTGGTGTCTTAATGTGGTATTTTGGAGGTAATTTTGACCATTTTTATCTATTCTCGACTGGTCAAAAATGGTTAAATTGTGCACCAAATCTGTGTAACAAATGGTATCAACCCTACAATTGCTGCAACAACTTATGAGACATAATAGAACATGGTCATGGCCATCATATACATGTTTCATAATGTTCTAAGCACTTACACACTCTAAACGTTCAAAACTGAATAGGCGCCTAACCAAAACACAATGTTTATTACAGATTTATGACTAGAAAACCTTGACACAGAGTTCTGAGCTGCATCTCAAATTAATCTTCAGGTTCTCAGCTTTCAAATGATGTACACCCCCTTAAAAAAGGGGCTAGACCCCAGAGAAAAGCAAAAGCAAAAGCATATACTGTCGACCTTCCCCACCCTTCATTTGTTTTTCTGTGATTTCTTTAGTTGACAGCAACAGGAAGTCAGTGACCCACCCTGCTGCTCTGTCAAATCGGCCTGTAGCCATGACAGAGGAGGCAGAGGATGGCTCCATGCTGGAGCCCAGAAAGACCATAGAGAGCATCGTACCACCTCAGGACAGGAGCAAGACCGCTCCTCCACAAAGTCCCAGTGTGCAGGAGGATTCAACCAATCAAGGTAAGGTTGAGCGCTTTATTCTCATCTAATAACTGCACCAAGACACCAGAAAATGTTGCTCTGTGTGGTGGTACAAGAGTGGTAGTTCCAAATACATGACTGGATGGGAATCTACAACTTTTACACAAGATCAGCTGATCAAAACCTTTTAGCTGTTCCACTGACCAGACTGAAAACCAAGGATGACCGTGCATTTTCGGTTACAGCAGACTCCACTGCAGCCTTTAAAGGCCTATTAAGTAACAATTTTCAGCTTGCGTTTAGAAACCACGGTGAAAGCTGGCCACGCCCCCTCCTCTCCTGCTCAGTGAGCCAGAGAGAGAGAGAGCGAGGGCAGAGCGAGCGAAGTGAGTGAAGAGAGAGAGACCGTTGGTTGTGTTATCAAGGAAAAGCACTGGAAAACACTTTGTGCTTAAGCTTGAAAAGTGCTTTATGAATAAATAAATTATTATTTACTTTAGCTGTATCTGTTAAAATGTTTGCTCACACAATATGATCCTCCATCGCTGTGTCATCAGTGCAGTATTTCTTTGTAAAGAGGCAGAGAGTCTGGACATAGAAACAGATGGAGCCCCTGTAGGCAGCCGTTGAGTCATAGCACTGATGCTGGCGGAGCCACTCAGCATTCCCTGGGAAAAGCAGTTCTTTGCCTGCGTCCCCTCTGAGTGCTGGAACAAAGCCGCTCTGCCCCTTCTGCCATCTGATCCCTGAATCAGACCGAGACTGACCAAAAGGGCTTCGTACCCATTGGTATTTTACAGCAGGTATTATGTGACTATGTGCATTCTCAGGAGTCTTTTCTTTGTGTCACAAATGTCTAAATGCTTGAATAACTATGTGGAATGGCATCAAAAATACTTTGACCTTTGCTCTCTGTTGGTTGTGAGTGTTGTTGATGGGAATGCATTGACTCTCCTCAGGCTGCAACTTCACTTTTTAAAAAGAAATCTCATCTTTAAAGGAATACTTCACCCCCAAAATGATTATTTTGTGTGGAGTGTGTACTATATTTACACAGATGTAGAGTCTTTCATGTGTGATATTAAATTGTATTATATATTCAAAACCACTGGTGCAATTTGTTGACAGTCATTTGCAAAAATGCAATACTTAACAATTTCCCACATCTTTTGCACGCCATATGAGGTATTCTGCAATATCAAATTGTCAAAAGTAAATAAGAGGTTGATTATGTCTGTGTTGCTGTAGATCCGTGTGCTGCAGCTCCGGTTGTCGGACCCTGTAAAGGAACCTTCCCACGCTGGTATTATGACCAAAATGCGGGAGAATGCAAACACTTCCTGTATGGCGGTTGCCAGGGCAACCATAACAACTTCCTCCAGGAATCTGACTGTGTCAGTGAATGTATACAAAAAAGTGAGAATCTGCTTCATTTATTTATTTTTTAATCTAATTGTATAATTGCAACAACATAAACTCCTATAACTTTTATTATTTTGAATGGAAACATCTTTTAGGTCCAGCTTTCAAGCCAGCAACTGTGGCTCCTCCAATCACCAAACAGACTGAGATAGGTAAAGCCAGAGTGCATTTCAATAAAACTTTATTGACGTACCAGTAAGTGTTAACTGTTTCCGAATCTAAATTGTATTTGTACCTTTCCTGGAAGCTGCCCCTAAAGTCTCCCAGAGCCAAGCAGAGAGCGACGTCCCCATCTCCAAACCATTTCCAGTAATAGGAGGACATCCAGTACCAGAGTCAGGTAAGATCTAACATGAAAGTTGTGGTTTATATGTATCTAACTTGTTTATGTCATGCTCTTCCTAATTTTCTGTGCTGCCTGTTTTCCTCCTGAAGGTGCGATCCTTCCTCTGGCTCTCGGCCTGATCATCACCGCTCTGCTGCTGCTCATGATTGGCTGTCGTCTCAGACTTGTCCGACACAAGCTGAAGAAAGCCCGACCCCTCACCACAGAGGAGTCAGATTACCTCATCAACGGCATGTACCTGTAGCCGATCACCAGAGACACCAAACACCAGAGCGCCGAGATCTGGGAAAGAGAAACGCGGTTGTTGTCGTCAGAGTCTGAGTGAGCCAGAACTTTTTGAATTTGCACTCTGTGTTTCTCCGTGTCTCTAATTTGTCCTCACTTCAGGTTGGAAACATCTCAACAACATTCTGCTGTCATGAACGTTTCTGAACATCCAACACACTGACTGGTAAATCTGCTGCTGATAGATGCTGCCTTCAAAAGCCATTGACACATATTCAGATGCTTGTGAATTCATGTTTAGGTTGTTTTAAGAAAATCTCATGGTGAATCCACAATGGAAGAGTCGACATTCCTAGTTCGATACTGACAGCTGTCTACATTCCCCCAATGACTCCTGGGATATATATACGGTACAAGAGATTTTGTCCCCTTTATTTAAATTAATTTTATTCCTAAAACACAGGTTACTTTGATATCAAACGTATTTTTCCGACTAGTGCTCCACAAAAATATGCAGTATTTCTGCCACTGGGTGGCACTAATGTGGCATGTTTGTGCGCATTTACATAAGTTAATGTGCCGGAAGGGCAGAAATGTAACACATTGGAGTGCCTGTTATAGTGCACCTTTATTGACTGATTAGGAATCACCAACAAATTATTCTTAAAGTTTCTCAGAATCATATAAAGCCATAGAATTCATCAAATTCTATCCCTGTCTAAATTTTGTTGCATATTGTTATTAAATAAGCAAACTTATGTGGAGTGTGTACTATATTTGCACACTTGCATTCTCTCAAAGTGCTGTCTTTCTTGTGAGATAATAAAGTTTATTATATATCAAAAAACACTGGTGCAATCTGTTGACAAAGTAATTCACAAAAAATGCAACACTTTACCTTTTCTCACGTCTTTAGCACATAATTAAATGACCTTTAACAGTGAGGTCATTAGTTGTTTCTTAGTTATTTTTAAATACTGAGGGGTTTACACTTCACAATTAGTTTTCATTCAAAACTGGTTATTTTCATCTTAAATTTGACTATTCCTTAGACAAAATAAGTAATATTTTTTCCACCAGAATTATATTCCTTTGAAAATGGTGAATACGGGGAAAAAAAGTTTAAAAAAGTAAATGTAAAAATCTGCATTTTATAAACATTTTTCAGTGACTAGTCACACATTTCTTTGCTTAAAGCATCTGGACTCCTGACCTCAGTATTTTAAAAATAATTGTTCCAGCCCTGTCTGCAAGTCTTTATAATGAAATATATATTAAACACAAAAGGCAGACAAAAACATAAGCATCTCTTTATTTTCATGTGCCATTCCAGAAACTGAAAGCCAAATATCATCATCATCCAAAATAAAAATGTGCTTTTTGAATCCAAGAAAACAGACATTCATTTGCTTTATATTGTTGGGAGTTTATTTTGGCAAAGCAGTGACTATCCCATTTAGTATCAGCCACCAGAAGAGCCTGCGCAAATTGTAAATGGAAAAAACCAGCGGGAGAAAGCATCACATCACACGGTGGAAAGCACAGCCCTGCATGTGCACGACGTGTGTTGGTGTTATTAGTGCTCAGCTTTTTGGAGTATGCTCAATATGATCCTATGTGTTGCTTATTCTATGTGTAGAATGATGTAAGAGTGCTGCACATCAAACGGGATGTGTGGGTTACATCAGCCATTGTGTTGCCAGTGTGTGTGTTCCTAATACTGCTGGCAGGGGAAAAAGCTCATATGTTAGCAGAGAAGTCTACAGTTGGATGATCCATACACACACGCTGTAGCTAGCTATCTAAAAGTTTCAGGCTTTCCACGTCGTCCGGCGTTCCTTCAACATTCAGCTTTGATGCTGCTGAAATGTAATATTGTAAAAATGACTGATTGCAAATCAAATGGTGAAACCACAAAAAACAAACCTAAAATCCAGCAGTTAAAAAGAATACACAACCAAAAAGATGCATGTCTGAAAAGAAAAAACACAACTCTCCAATATTTCTGTGCTGAGCTTCAAGCAGTCTCTCTTCCCAGTCATCAATGTGATACTCTAGTCCATCGTTAAACAAAAGGAGCATGTTTTTGTTACGCTTTGAACAAAATGTCATGGGCTGTTTGACCCCCATCCATCAGTTGTCTCCCGGTTCAAACTTAAAGGTGGATTATGGACTGTCTTCCTCTTCAAAGTTCATCCCTGTGACAAACACAAGTCAAATGTTAGAAAAGGCGGGAAAAAACAGCATGCAAGAAACACAGACATCCTCCTGTCATGCAAACACAAAGAGTTATCACATGCAAAATGTTAAGATCACTGGAAAATGCAAACAGTTATTGTTTTTTGTCTACATCTCACAGAGTAGAAGATCAAACAGAATAGTCGGGGAGTTTGCTTTTAATGTGTTATGAGCATCCAAATTGACAAAAGAGGTCATGCTCCAAAACCAAGCATATGCCTTCACACTGCTGCTATTTCAGTTTCTTTTGTGTTTGGGTTCCAAAACGACTTCAAATTTCATTCGTCAGGCAGGTTTTATTGAACCAATTTGGAACTATGGAGTTAAAAAAAAAGGATGAAGGAAACGTGCAGCTAGTTGGTATGGTATGGAAGAAGCAAAAAATGTCAACAAGCAGCAAAATGCAGCCCCTTGTGATCGATTGCCTGCTCCGAGCCACACCGTTTCACCTTTGCCACTGTGAGAAGGAGAGAGGGGGGAGGAGGGGGAGAAGGAAGTCACTTCCACCTGGACCACTGCTTGTCTCTGTCTGTTAAAGGCACATAAATCACCCCCATCAGGGGCTTCATTTTGGTGCTGCCGTCCTCCAACTTGTCGTACTGCTCCAGCATCTGGTTTCCTCCCGCCGGGCCAACGGGCAGAATCAGCCGGCCGCCGGGCTTCAACTGGTCCAGAAGCTGGGAGAGAAACAAGGTGTGTGTGGTGAGACAATAGCACGATGATACAAAGGACCGGATCCACATGATTTTAAAAAGACATTCCAGGATTGCTAATTTTATCCTGGGTTTTTTTTCAACGTTGGTATTCCTTCCTTGTTTTGAAGTGAATTGAGAGAAAGTGTCCTCGATCATCAGCTTTGGCTCCCTTTACACCTGACGTTAAAATGCGTTTTGGGCGATCGGATTACAATCGGATAGTGCTTGACCACATGAAAGTTCAGGTGTAAATACACCCAAAATGCAATTGCCTTTGCAATCCACATACAAACTACCAGCTCCGGCCTCTAACAGGTCCTAGTCTGGCTTATGGGATAAACAGTGCAGGCCTCACTTCCTGCATGCAGGCACGCGCAGCAAGTCCTTCCCCCTCGTGTTTCCGTTCTTAAAGTCCCTCCGCTGCAGCCGGGACTTAGCACCGCCCATGACGATTGTGATTGGTTTAAAGAAATGCAAACAAGCCAGAGAGTGCCGAAGAGATAGGTCTGGCTACGTGAGACTAAGCCAGTCCGGACGCCGACGAGCGCACAACTATCAGCCCAGACAAGAACATCTCCATGCAGCAACAAGAGAATAGTCCCCTTAGAGAAATAAACTAAATAAAAAGAATCACAGTGCAGCCCGGTGCGGTGTCGATGCTGGGAGCTGAGGCGAGAGTGGCCGGTGCACCTCCACAACGTTCTGAAACTGCATTTCAAACAGCGAACCTTTACAACACGTCTGTCCGTCCTGCGGTGCACTGTGGCCGGCGGTGCGGCTCCTCAGTGCAGCAGCAGCCAGATGGCCGCCTCGCTTCTAAAACAACTGACAGCTGCAGCAGGAGGAGACGGTAAAGAGGAGCGTGACGTTCGGTTGTTTGAGCTGGACGGTGCAATCGGATCTCAATGTGGACACCGGAGATGTATCGATACCAGGTGTAACTGTAATCAGGTTAAATCATTTCTATGCCAGGTGTAAATGTAATCAGGTTAAATCATTTCTATGCCAGGTGTAAATGGGGACTCACAGCTTGGGGGACATTAGGTGCAGCTGCACCAACATGGATGGCATCATAAGGCGCTTCCTCAGGGTGGCCCATTCGCCCGTCTCCCACTGAAACACACACACATACACAGTCACTCTGTTTCTTCGCATTGCATGTTTAGTATTATTTCTGTCTACTCTGTAGTCTCTGTTCATACATTATTGATTGTAGTTGCTCCTTTAAGCATTGCTGTGCTGGCGACTCTTCCGAATGACAGTGCTTTTCATTACTGGTTAATCTTCTGAATCATGTTTTCACTTAATGATTTGGTCTAAGAAATGTCACAAATACAGACAAATCCCCATCACGTTACCAGAGCCCAAAGATATTAAGTTGGGTCATATTGGCAAAAAGAACTTTCACTCAATACGTTGTATCAGTAAGTAATGTGACAATATGTTTGAGGATGCCATCTAGTTTCTTTCACAAACTACATGAACACTTCTGGAAATTTCTAAATCTAGAACTGATGTCTCAAAATAGTTTATTCTGATATCAGCTAAAAATAAAGCAGCTCTTCTGATTACCTTTTGACATCAAATAGTTTGTGTTTTGTTTAAAGTGCAGGCGCAATAGGCTGTAGTATCAGCCCACACCTTTTCACTCTATGTACTCTTCTGCTGGGAGTTATTTCGTTTTTATGGGATTTTCTGCACAAGTAAATACTGAATGTTTACCAGCATCCAGAAAATGTTTGGTACTTTTACACAATTAAAGACTGAAACAGTGGACAAAAGTGGAATTTATTTTTTGTTGACTGACTAAAGCAAGACACAAAAATACCTGAAAATACCTGAAAAATGAGTCTGTTGACTGCCTACTTTTGTTACCTACCTACTACCCTCCTGCTCTGAAAGTACTCACTGCTCAATTATTTAACAATGCACATCCGCATCTATTAAGCGACTGTATGTTTAGTTCCCCACTAAAGAGAAGACAGCAAAGACTAAGGAGCATTACACTGTCCCTTGTTTTAGTCAGTCAGCTGACATGTCTGCTACTCAGATAAGTTCCAAAAAAAGACAAAAACTAAATGGCTGTGACCTTTCATCAAAGGCGTCTTACCTATTAGCTTGACTCTGCCCGATGTTATCAAACTGGGATCGTCTTTCTTCACATTGGTAACAGAATCGTCTACCAGCTCTTTGATGTGATCAATTCCTATAACTTTCCCTTTAGCACCAACCTGTAAAACACAGAGGGGACAGCGGTGCTCAGTTCATACAACAACATATGACAACGTTATCCATGTTTCATCTGCGTTTATGTTTCATCTCATTTCATGTTGACTGGTTGACAAGCTAATCCATCTATAATCAGTTCAAATCAATCAGAATTAGGGCTGAACAATTTAAACTAATTGCAAGTAGTTTGACTGATATTATAATTGGGATATGATTCATGATACTGGAGGGAATGGTCATTTTTAGGGCTGCAACTAGTGATTATTGTCATTAGCGATTAATTTTCTGGATTAATTGGTCAGAAAAAGATGAAAAATGTCCATCCCAGTTTCTCAAAGTCCAAGGTGATGTCTTTAAATGTCTTGTTTTGCTCAAAAGTCAAAGATATTCAGTTTAATATGATATAAAACAGAGAAAAGCAGGAAATCTCCATATAGGCCGGGACATCTCTGCAGCAGCACCACGATGCTTCATTCAGAATGCTATTATAACAAATATTGTGCCTCCTGCGATTTGGATATTGCACTAGTCCACATTGTGATTTAGATAAAATTCAAATTCAATTAATTGTTCAGCCCTAATCAGAATGCCACCAAAGAGAAATCGGATGTGTTTACCCGTCATGTGTGGCTCACCATTCGTGCGAAGCAAACCGACAGGATCCCACTGCCGGAGCCGACGTCCAGAGCTTTGGCTCCCTCATACAGCTGGTCATGTAGAAGCTCCAGGGCGTAGGCGTGCTGGGGGGAGGGAGGGGATGTCAACAAGGAAACTGCATTACAACCTATCAGTCAGCATTCATATTACATCTTACACAGACTGTGGCAGTCAGTGCATCTGTGGGGTACAGCTAGCTGGCCAACATCACTACTTGTCTCTTTCTGTTTTCCGTTAGCATCATAAAGGTATCATTTATTGTAATCCACTACAAATATTTGATTCAGTTTAATATGGAATAAAAAGGGGACAGTAATTTGTATTTCTCTGGCTGCTTCTCTTTGTTATCTACTGAATGATTGAATAGGAGCAAGCTTTCCAAAAAAATAAAAATAACAGTTGTGATTCACAAGATGCAGAAATATCTGAGAGTCTTTTAAAGTCATACCATGTGTGGAGCGCTGATGGTTGCTTGATAGCCTTTTGGTTAAAAGAGAGATTTTGTTAGTTGATCCCTCTGATATCAGACTATATTTGGAGTCCAGACTGTGCTGCGATGCATGAATGATTAATTACATGAGCAGACGTACCTATTGACTGTGGCGAGTCCATGTACGGATTACACCTAGAGAAATGGGCTCGGTCTGTGGTCAGCATGACTTCATAGACCTTGTCGGACTTAATAATGCCATTTTCTGGGGGTGCAAAAAGAGTTTGTGTCACTGTGTGTTATGGAAACATGAAAAAGCACAAACACCAGGCGGGAATATGTTACATAATCTTGCAGCAGATGCAAATAAAATAAATACATAAAAGATAAAGAATTTGCAGGCAAAGACAGAGAGAATAGAAATTGAATTTATTTCTATGGGCATTACACAACCAATTACTATAATTACCATGATAATTTGTGAACCATCAGAGTTGCTATTTATCCCTTTAGAACTCTCTGTGTATTAGACCAATGTAGGACATTTTCCAAATCAATGAGTAGGACTGCTTTATGGCAACTTTGACATGATTTCTGTGTCATTGTGGTGATGATTCACTGGATTAACCAAAAACAGACATCTGTGTCTGATTTTTTTAACCCTTTAACAATTCCTCAATTTATTTCTCCTGAAAATGTATTATGTACCGATTAGGGTTGCAGCAGTATACCGGTTTCACAGTATACCAAGGTATGAAAATTGATGGTTAAAATACCATGTACGTTTGCTTATCAATGGTATTGAAAAAATATTGTATTTATTTTCAAAGGGGAGACTTTTTATACTTTCATTTAAAAAAATGGCTTCAAGTTTCAATTACCATAAAGTGCAACCAAGAAAAACAACCCTGTTTCCATTCCTTTAAGGGTCATTGTAACTGATAATAAAAATTGTGTAATACTGTGGTACCATGAAACTGGGATATTGTCTGAGACGGCTATTGTACCATGAAAATCTCGAACCATTGCAACCCTAATCCCGCTATATACTGATATTGTGATATAAAATTGTGATAGACGATTTTATCCATATCACTCTCCCTATGGAAATGGTACATTTTAATTTGAGAACAAAATAACAGAATTAATACTAATTATACTGTATATGTGGGGAGAACAGTGGAACATACTGAGACAAAATATATGCATGAAAATTAAATTTCATATGACAATGTGTCCAGTATGAAAAACTGAGATTATCAGAGAAAATGTAGGACGAGATGAAGTCAACACTGCAGCACACAGGCAGGAAGCTTACAGCAAAGTGTCAAAATGTATAGTTGCACGGTGGAAGAAACTTAAAAAAAAAAAAGAAGCTCCCCAAAGAAGTGTTAGTGTCTTCAGAATAATCCCTCATAACAGGTTCCTGTAGCAGCTGGTGCCAAAGGCAGGAAAAGCAAACGACAGCCGGCGCTGCTCTCATTACCGTCTCCGCTCACCGTCAGAGAGCTATGTGCTGCTTTAAGACACATTACAAATAAACCTTACACGCTGCCAGATGGACACCTACTAGTGATTTTGTAAATTAAAATAACCCATAGTGGCAGATTTCAAGCTGTTTTCTTCCTATTCATAATCTTTCTCAGAATTCAAAATTGCCCCCAGGTGAAGCAAAAAACAAATTATGTTTCTAGGGTCACTTTTAGCATACATTTTGGAGATACATTTAATTTTCCTTCAACACATAACTGGGTGCTGAATTTAAATAATTCATGAGGCAGTCAAAGTTTAAAAACAAATGCTATACTGGGTGAACTATTGCTGCCTGTACTGACCAGTCCTGAGGACACAAACTATTTAAAAAAGTCATGAATTAGCATGCATAAAGAGTGTGACCTGCTTAAATCCATCTTATGCAAACTGAGGGTTACACTGAAGCCATCTGTGTGGCGTCCAGAAGTGTGTAATTAGGAGGAGCAGAAAACTAATTTGAAATAAATGTCTTACACTAATGCTAGAAAAAAGAATTTGCATAATTGGCAGACATCACAAGGGATGCTACTGAATTTGACTAAAAAGCTTTTTGGGAAGGACTAATTTACTTGTTGTTATGGACTTCCAGCATCTTATTATCCTGCATGACACAGCTTTGCTACTGAGGGGCTGGTTTCAACTTCCTTATATCCATTTTTATTTTACCATGCACAATTACAACATATGGTCAACAATAAACTGAGATATAGAATAATATCTGCCAAGAAAGATATCAATTATATGCTTTTTGCTTTCATTAAAAAGCAAATGGAGCTTGACTGCCCACTGCCCTCAAACCATGAAAAATGCTTGCAGCTGAACTATCTGTTACAATGCTGGACTGCACAGAATATAAATAGCTCTGGTAGATTCTTGTAAAGTGGACTTGTACACTCAAGTCTGCAGATAACATCACATTGTAAATCATGTTGCTATATGCAAGTCATAGCCTAAGATTATCTAGATCCCGACATAGGGCTGATTATTTTCATTATCAATTAATCTAGTCTATAAATGTCAGAAAAAAAGTGAAAAATGTCTATCCCAGTTTCTCAATGTTCAAGATGTCAGTCCAAAACCCAAAAATATTCAGTGTTATATGATATAAAAACAGAGAATAGCAGGAAATCTCCATATTTGAGTCTGAAAACATTTTGCATGAAAAATTACGATTAATCGATTATCAAAATAGTTGGCGATCGTTGCAGCTCTATCCCGAAGGAAATTCTTGTGCCAGAGATTGCTCAAAATTTACAACAACATACATGTAGAATACACATACATAGGGATACAAACTATAACAATGTAATGAATGTAAAGTGCATAAGGAGTAAGGTTAACAACACCAGTGCCAAATGAATAACAATAAGATACAATTGTAAGATACATTTAGAAAAAAATAAGTAAACTAAAAAAAGAAAAATAATATTGCACATGATATTGCAAGGTATAAGAATAATTATCATGCCAAATCATAGCTTGTATGTTGATATAGTGGCTGTTAACCACGGAGTTCCCCTCATAACCACACAATGCATAAATCATCTGACTGCAGAATAAACCATGTGGCACTATTGGCATGGATCACAGTGGACTTAGCACCAGATAGCAGCAGTCTACGGTGCTACACTGAGTCACTGCACTGTTTTTTTTTTTTTTTGCAGAGCAAAAGCTAACTGCCGCTGTGACACAACAACATGCTGCCATTTTCAATCACCCACTAACAAAGGCACTACAGAAACCAGTCTCACATTTGCAGCTGTTAGTGTCATTCATGTCAAAGTAAAGGCACAGAGATATCCATCAATGAATGTGGGCAGGGCACTTGGTTAGCAGCGCGTTAGCTACAACGTCCCAAATGACGCACATAGAGCTAGCAGGCTAAGCTAACCTAACACAAAAATGAAGCTGCACAAATAATCTGTGACTATGCGTGCCTTGTGTCTTTGTTGTTAATTTATTTTTGCAGCGACCGACGGAAGGCATGCATATGCTCCGAGAACGTGGTTTGGGAAAGGGGTGGAGAGAGGTAACGCTAGGTCAACAACAACATACCACATAGCTTAGCAACCAGCTAGCTGCTACCGCCGCTCCTCCTCCAGGTCGCCCCGAAAACTAAACCGTTTTTCGGGCGACCTGTCTGCGAATGCGTCGGTGCTGCCGCCATACAAAATATTAGGACTTACTGCGGAGGTTGTTAACAAGCTCTGCGTGGCTGGCTCCTCCAGATTTCCAGGCCATTATTAAACACACTTTGCGGAGTAAGTAGACAGCAGCTGTCAGTGCCGCGCCTGCGCCAACTGTTCTGCCGATGAAGCTGACAACCTCCAGAGCAGACGGCGATACGTCACTAGACCTAGACATCCAAAAGGATTGTACTGCGAACACACACCCCGATACAGAATAACAGTGCCATGTTTTATCAAATAATTAATATTAGTTATATATAATATAAGCCTCAGCTAAGGTTAATTGCACAAGAAAAATGCCACATCGCTCATTCAGTGCATGATCAGATTTGCCGCAGTAACATAGGCGGTGGCCGACAGGTGGAGTGCGAGTGCGACATTTGTTAATAGTAAATGTCATAATAATGTAATGATAATAAATAAACAGCAAGAATAAGCATAATCATAATAATAAAGCAATAATAGTATAGGCTAAATGTGCGAAAAGTCTCCAACAATTGCACTTGTTCAACATACACGCCCATGGGCAAATTTTGTTTTTCCAGTTATTCAGGTCATAACATATCTATAAGAGCTCTGTTCTAAAGAGATATGACCACGTTTAAAGGTTCAGGATCTTTATTTATCATTTGTACAACAATAACATGGAAGCAGTCGTTTATAATGAAACACTTCTCAGGCTCCTTCTAACAATGCTAATTAAATATGTGTTAGAAAGAAAAGGGAGCTCACACAAGTAAGAACAAAATCAGAACACAAAGTAGTGCAAGTTAAAATAGGGAATACAATATAACATAAGAAAATGTAGTAAATGTAGGCCTATATGCATAATGAGGGTGTATACAGAGGCGTAAAAATGAATATAGTTAATTTATATGCATAGGTAATAAATAAAAAAATCGCCTGCGTTGATAATTTGACCTTGCGGGGCCACCGTAGTTACGTACAAAGCAGCCTGAGCAGCAGGCGCGTACGTTTCGGTTTTGCCCATGAATGCTAAGCTAACACCGACAGTCGTTGTTTTCATTTTAAGTGTGTGAAACTGTTTCAATGGAGAGTGTAAATGCTAAATACGTGTCCCAGAAAATCAGTAAAACCAGATGGCGACCAGTATCGCATTCGTCTTTGCAGCAACCAGATATCTTCGCGACTGGCTCGTGGGATAACGAGGTTGGCAAGTTGTCAGTTACCAAACTTCATAGAAAAATCTATGGATTGTATGTGTTTTTGCTAATTGACGGGTTTACACACATTTTAACTGTCAAAACACGACTTAAGACGTGTTATGAATCGTAAGGTGTCCTTTCTGCATGTAACCAGTGCATGAACAAATATTATATTATCTGTAGGGATATCATATTGAACTAAACACGTGATTTACTATTACTGACATTGTGAGAAAGCCATTTGAATGACAACTGTAAGTTATATCGTATTCTGATTGTCGTTTCTTCTTTGCTTCACATTACGATGATTAAAACGAGTCCAAATTGGGAGTTAAATAACTCATCAATGTGTGTCAATTATAGGACAACAAGATTTCCTTTTGGTCCATTGGCAATCATGGAAGTACTGGCATGGACGATGGATTTGAAGGAGACCCACAGCTTTTATGTGAACACAAGCATGATGGAGATGTTCTGGACCTTCAAGTAAGACACTCATGGGAACCCAAGCTAATGTACCAGCCTTTAATGAAAGTAAAGAATATTAAAGCTGACCTGGAATGGGCACTTGCCAACATTTTAATTTAGTAATGCAGTGATGCAACTTTTTCTCTCCTGGCTGATCCCTAATTTAATTAGACTTTATTTTGCAGACAGAATGAAGAGGTCTTTATTATAAGTGATGGTGATTTGTCTCTGTCATTGTATTTGTTGCAGAGAACAACTTGTATTTGTTGCAGAGAACAACTTGAATGTACAATACAATACAATACAATACAATTGTTGTACCAGGACTACAGGATCTTAAATCAAGAGTAATAGATATGCATCATGGTCCCACCACACTCATTAACCTCTTTATTGATTTAAGTCAGGATATACCAGATGTTTGTCCCTGGGAGGAATAATAACTATTTTTTTGTAATACAAGTCTGTGTAGCATACTTATAATACCAGGGCTATTTTCACATTTGTCCTTATGTGGGTTATTATTATTATATATTTTTTAATTTTTTTAACATTTAAAAAAAATAATTATTTTACAGTTTTTGGACCAAGACAGAATTGTCACAACATCATCAACTGGAGCAGTCACCATCTTCCGCCACCACCCAAACAGTCAGGTACACACTGGCAGAGTTATGTCTTTCAGATACATATGTTTCACATACAGTGAGCTTATTCAGATCTAGTCTGTGTATTTAAATGGCCCATCTAGGGACAGGCATTGCATATTAGCTTAGGCTATAAATGTTGTAATGTTGTCTTAACCCTGATCTTAGCTAGGAACTAGGGGGTAGATTTACCTAGCTTGACATTTGCCTTGTATGTCTGAGGCCTTTTGTGAAAGGCATGTAAGAGTTACAGATCATCATGTCCTCAAGGTATGTTATTGACTTTATAAACCCTTATTTAACATAACTAAAGTTCACAGACTAGGGAATGGCTACACAAATATGTTGCAGTTCAAGGATGTGAATGTTGGATAAAGTGCTTAACAGGATATACAACATACTTGTGGTTTGGTATATATTCAAATTTCCTTTGTCGTCTCTTCACTGCAGACGATATCAGTTTCTCAGTGCTGGCCAAGAGTGCATCGTTACCCTTGTGACAACGCTCCCTGTACTGGAGTTGTGTGCAGCAATCCTGAGATCGTTACAGTTGGTGAAGATGGCAAGATCATCGTCTTCAGAGCCGACCAGGAGGGAGTGATTCGAGTCATAGGTTAGATCAAGGTTATGCTGCTGTAGCATCATGTCACATTAACATTCACACAGATTTAGCATATGATATCTGGTCATGTGAGTTGAAGAGTTTAATTTGACTCATAAGGCTGAACAATTTTGAAAGAATATCTAATTGTGATTGTTTTGACTGATATTGCAATTGCGATATGGTTAGTGATATTAGAGGGAGTGATCACTTTTACATAATTAGTCTCGTTTTCATTGAAAAATGATTATGGTGTGATTTTTGCGGGGATCTGTACCAAACAAAGATGTTTTCTTCAGTCTAAAATGATGTGTAGGTCAGGACATCTCTGCAGCATGACAATATTTCATTTGAAATTGTATTTTGACACATATTTCGCCTTTAACAAATATTGTGCCTCCTGCGATTTGAAAATTGCAGTAGGCCATATTGCGATTTTGATAAAATTTCGATTAATTCTTCAGCCCTAGTGACTAACACGTTTTTTTTCTGTTTAACCTTTGATAGAGAATGCAGACAGCAGCACGATTCATGCTGTGACTTACCTGAGGACAACAGAGATTTTGACAGTGAACTCTATCGGCCAACTCAAGCTGTGGGACTTCAGACAACAGAGCAACTCACCATCCCAGATTCTCTCCTTGTAAGATCTCCTCACTTCTAACTAGTGATGCAACAAACGATTATATTTTCATTATCGATTAATCTGCAAATTATTTTCTCGAATAATCGGTTGGTCTATAAAACATCAGAAAATAGTGAAAAATGTCCATCCCCG